>CAAKHF010016512.1:0-13759 GCA_901007745.1 Hippocampus kuda
ATGGCTGTTTGTCTACACGTGCTCTGGGATTAGCTTGGGACCAGTCCAAGGTATACCCGGCCTCTTACTCAAAGAATTAATTTTAAAAAACTCAGACTCTCACTAAGCCTGTATTAAGTGAATCTATTTCAGATACGAGTGACTGACTATTTTAAGATATGAGCCATATTCCCACTGATGTATGTATTGATTTATTTAGTTTGACTCAACTTGATTTTGGACAGATTTGAGATTGGTGGCAGTGAACTCAACCCACTTCACAAGCAGCAGAGGTTTAGAAGCATGTAGCTGCTAAACAGAAAAGGCCCAGGATGGATGTATAGTATACTCAGATTTCAGGACGACTGTTGACACATAAGAATGTGAGCGTGAGTGGTTGTTTGTTTTCGTGTGCCTAAATCAGCTGGACTCCAACTCACCCACAACAGACTCATGACAACAAATGATGTGGAAATGGATGGGAAAAAAATGAAGTAATACTACTACCACTACTACTACTACGAATAATAATAATAAGAATACAGTAATAATAATAATAATAATAACAACAATTATTATTATCCATCCATCCATCCATTTTCTGAACCGCATTATCTTCACAAGGGTCACAGGACGTGCTGGAGCCTGTCCCAGCCATCTTCGGGCAGTAGGCGGGGGACACCCAGAACCGGTTGCCAGCCACTCGCAGAATTATTATTATTAATATTCATCCATCCATTTTCTGAACTGCTTTATCCTCACAAGGGTCGCGGGGCGTGCTGGAGCCTTATCCCAGCTGCCTTCGGGCAGTAGGAGGAGGATCCCCTGAACCGCTTGCCAGCCAATCGCAGGGCACACAGAGACAAATAACCATCCATGCTCACACTCACACCGAGGAACAATTTGGAGTGTTCAATCAGTTTTTGGAAGCTGGGAGGAAAACGGAGTACCCGGAGAAAATCCACACAGGTCTGGGGAGAACATGCAAACTCCACACAGGGAGGCCGGAGCTACAATTGAACCCGGTACCTCTGCACAGTGGGGTCGATGTGCTAACCATTGGACCGACGGGCCACCGATATTATCATTATTATTTTTATTATTATTATTATAAGTTGACAATGAAAATTGACAAGAATATCCTTTTTTAAAGTAGCATGTTTTTCAGAACATTCCACAGGTAAACGACTCATTCACAAATGTTTCTATTCACAGAATCAATCGTTTTTTGTTTTTTGTTTATTTTTATTAGAAACCAGTCTCCACCTTTCAGCTGCAGCACTCAAAGTCATTTCTTTCCTGTTTGACACTTTGTAAACATTGGCAACTGCAAAGTGGAATAGATTGATGGACAGATGGAGAATTTATCCATCACTCAAGTGTGGGAAGGGAACATCAAGAGAAATACACAAGAAACACACTTGTGAAGCCATACCAAATATGAGAAGGCTCAGCATTTGACAAGCAACTTGAAATTATTTTTCAATGTGTAGGACAAAGACGGAAAGTGTGCATGTGCAGTTAGAGACTCTAATTCGTTGGTTTAAATCACTCACACCTAACTGCCGCGGGCCACATTGACAGCGAGGATAGGAACACACTATTTCCAGTACCGAGGCTTGAGGCGACACACGCATCCATGGAGATTAAGTTAATTATCTTTCTCGTATCTGCGATGATCACAGAGCGCTTACTTGCCTCCTTGCTGTCTTTCACACAATCCCAGTGAGCCATGAGGAAAACTGTCAAGGTTTTTGTTGCAAGTTTCAAGTGACACTTTACCTTTTTCCAACCGCTCTGTCAGACAATCATAGCAAACAATATACGCCCAAAACCAACATGTGCTTTAAGGATGTTTGCTAAGCTTCAAAGTTGTGAGTTTTGAACTTTTTCTTTACTTTACGTTACTTTACTTTGCATTACCCCGCTTCTGACCCAGTCAGCTGGGGACAACAATGAGGCAAGAAAAAAGAAGAGGCATACCAACACGAGCACTTGGTCTGTTTGGAGACATCACTCCAGTTTGATCCCGCTTATCCTGTTCAAGGAGAAGATATTCTTATCCTGGCTGAGCTGGAGCCCCTCCCAATGACTTTGGGCCAAAGTAGCTGTATAGTTTACTTAAAAAATGTATTTTATTTTGTGCCACCACTTGATAAAATACAATTTTGGAAATTCAACACACCATTTTCCTTGTAGTGGCACACTTCGGTACGTTCACACCGTCACTGACTGGGAACTGATCCCGCTCTTCCTGCACCGAGGTCAGGCGAATGTACCAGCGACTGTCTCCGGACAGTGCAGCAGAATTAAAAAGAGATGAAAAACAGCTTGCCTACCTGGTCATCACTTTGGTGACTCCCTGATTTAGAGGATTCAAACAAATGGTGTTTTGCTGGCTTTGGTAGGAAAGGCAGAGTGGGCCTTATATTTGCCCTTTGCGTGTATTTCTGTTGAAAACAATTTGAATGTGTTTCTGTTATGGAACAACCAGGTAACAACCTATGACCTACGAATATCCTTGGGCAGCTTTTTCAAAGAGAGGGCTACCTCTATGATGTAGATTATGATGACATATTCATATATAACATTGAGCATCCACTGTGT
This sequence comes from Hippocampus kuda, assembly GCA_901007745.1. Taxonomy (NCBI): domain Eukaryota; kingdom Metazoa; phylum Chordata; class Actinopteri; order Syngnathiformes; family Syngnathidae; genus Hippocampus; species Hippocampus kuda. The sequence goes on from CAAKHF010016512.1 coordinate 2,587, forward strand.
GTGTGTGCGTGTGTGTGTGTGTGTGTGTGTGTGTGTGTGTGTGTGTGTGTGTGTGTGTGTGTGTGTGTGTGTGTGTGTGTGTGTGTGTGTGTGTGTGTGTGTGTGTGTGTGTGTGTGTGTGTGTGTGTGGGGGTGTGTGTGTGTGCGTGTGCGTGTCCGTGTGCATGTGCGTGCGTGTGCGTGTGTGTGTGTGGAAGCGCATCTGCTGAGAGGTGATAAGACCTTTAATAATGAGCTTGTTCATTCTGTCATTAGTCAATGCACTGTCACTGTCTCAATCATATTCCGTTTTCATTTTCACACACACAAAATTCAAAACAAATCGAGAGATGGGGGAAATAGGGACAACGATAATGGCTGAGCATTGCTGAGGCACATGATAGTTTTTCATTTTGTTACACACACACACACACACACACACACACACACCCCCCCCACACACACACACACACACACACACACACACACACACATCCTGGTGAGGACATCGTCCTTAAGGGAATACCTTCATACCATTTTGACCGTGCACACACATCATCATCATCCATCTTCAGGATGTGAGATTTTTGTTACCGTACAGACATCTTCATTTCCGAAGAGAGGACTTGAATGATTAGAATGAAAATAAGAATATTTTTCGGCTCCTTTTCTCGCTTCTGATCGATATTGAAATCAGATAGGGCATGTTTCCGACTGAGACTCAGGCCTGCAAGTTGCCTTCAAAGTGTCGATGATCAATGTGTCATTCAGTTCAATTTAGCTCCCTCTTGCTCCCTGTTTTTTTTTTTGTTTGTTTTTTATGTATGCCCCTTACTAACCTGCCTTTGTTGTGATGTGCTCAGATGGACACATGGCTTACACGTGCTGCATAATTTTAACAAGCGGAGAGATTGCTTTGTGGCCATAGCAGCCAGGTTATTCGATGTGCTATAGCTGACCTAAAACTTACATTTTCAACACAGTGGTTCACTGTTCTAAATAGAGACTAGACCATGACGATTTTGAGGCACTTTTTTACTGTGAGATTGAGAATATTATGACATCCTTAATATATATAGAGAAGAGAGAGAGAGAGAGAGAGAGTAAAGCACGGAATAATCGTTCAGGGATTTGGGTTCAAATTTTGCCTCCAGCCTTCCAACATGGAGCTTGCATGTTCTCCCCATGCTTCATCTCAGATGCTCCGGCTTCTTCAGAAATGACAAAAATGTGATGAAATCTCAGAACTGATGATATGTGTGAACTTAAGTGTGAATAGTTGTTTGTCTACTCTATATGTGCCCTGCAATTGACTGGCAGTCAGATCAGGCTCTAGTCACACCTGTGACCCTAGTAAGGGCAAACCATGTAATGGATCGATGGATGCAAATCCTCTCTGGCTACATAATGGGGTTTTTTTTGTTTTGTTTTTTTCAGCAAGTGGTTGATACATTCACTTTTGTAAGTACTAACAAGTCTTGCATAAAGATCAATATAAATACATCAGCCATATTCACAGAAATGCAGTTGACAACAGCCAATACAGAAATGCACACAAGCCTGTCTTGATTGATGGATTCTGTTTGCAGTATCAACCCAGCTGTGATGCATGTTAGATAATTATTCAAATCATAGCACATACAGTATATGAAAAAAAAATGTATCTGGCATCAACTCCATTAAATCCTCTTCCTGGTCAATGCTCAATTAATTTATCTTCATGAAATGTGTTTTTGAAGTGGAGATATATACAGGTACACGTGCTGCAACAGACTATACATATTGGCTGCAATGCTCTCTGTGGTTGAAATAAGGTGGCTGTTTTAAAATAATACATTCATTTTCCCTCACTGCATTAATTTCATCTCCTTTTCAAAATGTCTGGTTATTTCCTCCTTTTTATTTTTTATGTTTCATCTTCATTTAATCTCCTTCCCCTTGCGTTCTCAATGGAACATTTCAGCCTGCAGCTCAGACAGAGATCACTGGGGTCACGGCCAAAGTGGATTCGTCATTGTTAGACTCTCAAGAACAATTTATCCAAAGAGAATCATCAGTAGCTGTCTTCAATTGCCTTTATTACGTTGAAGCGCATTTCAGTCTAATCAAATTTGATTCTAAATTAGATGATCTATATTTTTGGTTCTGTTACCAAAACTTTTCTACCATGTTGCTACAGTATGTGCCCGAAAATTTGAGGGTCATTAGATAGTTTAGATACATCAACTGGTGGGATCTTTGCTGAAGAAATTTAAATCAAAGTACATTTAATTTGCCACCTGAGTCTCAAACTCTGAAGAGCCACACAAAAGACGGCCACATATTTTCACCAACAAGGACTACATGAGAAGTCCTGTTCTAAAAATAGCTCACCAGTGATGGGCCAATTGTGATTTCTCAGAAATTTTGTAGTTGCGATCCTTTGAAAATGTGAACAGATATGTATAGACATAAAATATTGCATATTGATATTTATCTGTTTTGCTCATATTCTGACAAATCAGGAACATGATCAGTGTCTTCACACAATTGAATAGCAATAATTGCTAATTGTAGCATCCACAACCAGACAGATGAAGATATTTTTAGCCTGATGCTGATTCTGACATTTGGCAGAATAACGCTCTGATAACCAATTAATCATTTAAAAAAAAATGGAGCAAATAAAATAACTTTTTTTTTTGAGTCCGTAATCCCTACAATAAAGAGATGACGTACAGGCAGAACATTTGACTGATTTAAAATACTTTGTCCTTAACCCTTTCATGCACCCTGTAACCTGATAACATGATAAACTGTCCACTGTAGTAACTGCTGTCCATGAAAGGGTTAAGTATTTGTTTAAATTTAGAACCGAGTGCAAAATTGGCCCAAATTGACCAATTTCCCTCCTGTTTTGGTGGGGGTGTTTGAATTAAATTATTCTTGTCTTATGTGAAACTGTGTTAAAAAAAATAAATCCATAAAAAAACAATCTGATTTCTTTTTCTTTGTTTTGGCTAGTTTAAATGAGCTAATATTGGCCTCTTAAATACAGTAGGTTCGACCCTGATCAAACCATTATTAAAGGCAATTTGAACACATTTCAGAAGTGCATATGAAACTGTTGTATTAATCACTTCCTAAAGAGTACAGAAGCGCTCAGCTTCAAAAATATTGACGACCCCTAAATTATAGATAATTATAGATGTATGTGTGTGTGTGTGCCTGCGCGCACGTGTTTTATTCTGGTTGTTATAATAGAGGTACATGTGTTTTTGGTAGACGTGCAGTTCAGTTAACTTCACTTTTTCTCACATCAGCATTTGTGCCATGCTCGCATTAAACCCTCAAACACACATTTGCTTTATACAATTGGAAACACCTTCGGGTCTCTCCAAATTTGTCTCCGAAGAGTGGCTGTGGCCTCAGACTGATGCTAATTTCCATTTTACAAAACATCAGATCCTCATAATAACAGTACCTTTTTCGATGGATTTTGCATAATCGCTGCCATGAATCAGCCCTCTTTTCATCACAGACCTTTTAGCTGTTTTGAATGACTCATTTATCAGATGTTCTTGGCACATGTTCAGATGACAGAGGTTCTCTGGTGTCAAGGCACCTTGGTAATGATTTTTTGAAGAGGCTCATTCAGTGATGACACAACATTACTGGCAAAGGGACAACCCTCGACCAAATCAAACAGTGGGTGTGATTTTTGGGTTTTTTTTAATTGCAGGACTCACAAAAGATATATTTCAAATCCAAATTACAAAACTACATTTTTATTTTACCTTGGAAGTACTGTAATGCCCCTGAAGTTGAGTGGACTTTCCCAGACTTCTCTGTCACGCATTTATACACTTGGGGAAGGATTCTTTTGGGATCCTCTGCAGCACCGGTGTTAGTGCTATTTTGAGATATTGATGGGGAAACTGAGCAACATTAAAATTTGGTAAATATCTGCTGTTCCAATGTCTGTTTTTTTTTTTTGTTGTATTTAGAATCGCTGATGGCGTAGTGGTACACAGTTGTCTAGTTCCCACTCAGTCACGGTGTGTATGTGGGTGTGAATGGTCGCTTGTCTCTACATGTGTCCTGCAACTGACTGGCGACCAGTTCAGGGTGTAGTCCGCTTTCCGCTCGAAGTCAGCTGGAATAGGCTCCAGCAACCCTCTGCGAGCCTGTTCAGGGTAAGCAATGTTGAAAATGGCTTGATGGATGCATCAGCAGGCACCGAGAGAACATGCAAATTCCACATAGGAAGGACATAGTCGGAATTGAACCCTGTACCTCTGCACTGTGAGGCCAGCGTGCTGACCAGTCGAGCACTGTGCCGCCTATACTTCTTTTCATCTGCGAAAAAAAAGAAAGAAAAAAAAGAATTGTAAGAAAAGCTCAAAAACAATGTGATGTTTGCTTTTGAGAGACAGCAAAATAAATTATGACATATTTCTGCAACTGTCCACCTCAGAAGGTCAAGAAAAAAGTGTTCATTTCATTGGTGGATGAAAACACTGTATGCCATAGAGCATGAATAATTTAACATCATGCCGGGAAGCTAGCCTCGGGATTCTGAATACAGTTTCAAATTGAATTAATGTCCTTTGTCCCCACTTTTTTCAAGAAGGTTTCTGTCCTGAGACTAGTCGAAAATTAAAATGTGGAAGAAAGCTTACACAGTCAAACACATTCAACAGAGAAAACTCTATTTGATGAGGCAAATGCAGCACAAGATTTGTTTGTTTTAGTTTTTTGAAGCATCTGGTGTCGTCTTCAGTTCTGTAAAAGTAACTTGTGTGCTCTGAAACTGCCAGACGCTCACATCTATTCATATCTGAGGACACACATATGCAAACACACACATTTTGTACAAAGGGAAGTTTAAGGGGGAGAAAAGAAAAATCACATTTCTGTTTTGCAATGGCTGCTGTAGAAGCTGTTGAAAGCAGACTCTGGTGATTATTGCTCTGTCTGACCTTTTGTGCAGGACTGTGTGCACTGCCTGCATTGAAAATGTCAGACTTGATTTGACAAGCAAAGTCTATATGAAGTCGAACTCCTCTGAGACATTTCCAAACTGCTTTAAGTAATTAACTGTGCTGGTCAATAGCCACAATTAAGGAGTAGATTACATGAAGGTCCAGAGTTATCAAGGGTAACAAATACAACATCGTTAAAATCAAGTCTTCATTTAAAACATGGAGGAAAAGCATTCTTGGTAGAAATAGGTAGAACATCTCTCCAAAATTCAATGCATACTTGTGGTCCGGTACCTCCAGATTTGCACATTCGCGGACTTTTTTTTTTCTCCTAAATTTTGTTTTCAACATACTTAAACTCCGCCACTTGGGGTAAGATCCCATTCCCGACCTGGCCACTACACCAGACATCCCCAACGCGTTGGCAGCACCTAGAAATTCTGTCCATACATTTTATGAACAGAATTGGTGATAAAGGGCGACATGGCGAGTTCAACGCTCACTGGGAACAAATCTGACTTACTGCCGGCATTGCAGACCAAACTCTGACATTGTTGGTATTAGGACGGAACAGTCCTTATTGGGGGGGCCGGGGTGGGGGTGGGGGGGTCGGTACCCCATACTCCCAAAAACCCACGACAGTACTCCCCAAGGGACATGGTCGAATTCCTTCTCCAAGTCCACAAAGCCTGGTTGGGCAAACTCCCATGCACTCTCGAGGACCCTGCCAAGGGTGTAGAGCTTGTCCACTGTTCCACGGGACCACCATCTGGTTTGCCAATCCAGAGGCACTCTCCCCGATGACCACGCGATGTTGCAGAAGCGTGTCAACCAGGGCATCCCCACAACACTCAGAGACTCAAGGAACTCCGGGTGGATCTCATTCCCCTCCAGGGCTTTGCCACTGAGGAGCTTTTGAACCAAGTCGGTGACTTCAACCCCAGGTATAGGAGAGCCCACCTCTAAGTCCTCAGACTCTGCTTCGTCTAAGGAAGACGTGTTGGTGGAGTTGAGGAGGTCTTCAAAGTATTCTACCCAACCAGTCTGTCGTGGTGAAGAACGAGCTGAGCCAAAAGGTGAAGCTCTCGATTTACCAATCGATCTACGTTCCGATCCTCACCTATGATCACGAGCTATCGGTCGTGACCGAAAGAACGAGATCCCGGATACAAGCGGCTAATCAACATACTTTGATTTGTGAAATGAAACCTCAATTATCCACTTGCAGTGAACCAAAAATGCAAAACAAAAGGACTGTTTGCTTCTAGTTTTTGTCATTTTTATGGCATGTCGAGCAGACTTCACAGTGTAAAATCCAATGACAAAATAATAGCCAGTGCTAATATTTGTAGCTGGTTAATGTGATTTTCTATTGAATCTCAGCTCACAGCGTCGGCACATCAGGGCTGGAAGGCGTCACCTTCATTTTCACTTACAATTGTAACCTGTCATCTGAAGCTATGTGAGCAAAGTTTGGTTCTACTATAGTAGCATGTGCTATAGCACGTTGCATGAAATGTTCTGTTCTCGACAGAAACATTTTATTTTCTTTGATTTGTCCAAGAATACTGTAACTCATTAAATTTTGACACCAGGTGTGGCGGTTGTGATGATTATTTTGAGCGACAAAAACACTATACAATTGTTTGATTTTAATGTTACAAGTTCACCCACCCCAATCTTAATACAGTTTTTAGAGCCACTTTTGAAAAAGGATCAAACTAAAAAAAAAACTAATTTGAAATGAACATTCATAATTTGTTTTGCAAAGACACAAAGAGCCACAGCAAAAGTTTGGAAGAGCCACGATGGAGCCACGGGTTGCCTCGCCCATGTTTTGGCCAATCCTTCAGATCTACTCGGGTTGAAATCACGCTTTTCAAAGTGGGTGCTGAGTATTTTTTTACCACCTCATTTCTCTGATTGCAATCAAATTTAATGGGCCCTCCTTTGGCCTATGTGACACTTAAATAATTAACTGACCAACCAACAAGTTGCTTAAATGAAAACTACACTTTTTCAAACAGCCTCTCAGCATGTCTGTTTCCTCCTCCTTACTATTTTACCATTCAACTTAAATCAAGCTAACCTCTCACGAGAACAGGCATCCACAGCACCATCAGTCATTCTAACTTCTTTACAGATGTTGACATGTAGGCCCTCCTCCGGGAAACGCCAATTTTTTTGAACTAACTCTAATTGTTTTTAATTACAATAGAGGATTCACAGCGGAAAGTTGAAAAATTGTGTTGAACGTATGAAGTGAAAATGTTCCGACAACGCTGATAGTTTCCTTCCGCTTTCCTCCAGCTCTCCAGACCACCCAGCCACCGAAAGTCCTTTTCCCCCCACAGGGACAAGACACAGGGATAGAGACCACACCCGGTGAGTACCAAGTCCTTTATATGATATATATTAAACACTGCACACTGTGCACTTTTTCTTCCCTTAAGTTTAAGTAGTCTCCATCAAAGTTCAGTCCAAATTCCATCTATTTTTGTATTGATTTCTTGAAGATGATTCTATCAATCTTCTGTATAATATTATTAATGTCTTTATATTTATCACATGAACCAATATTTCTCAAAAAGGGTGATTGTAAAACAGTTTGTAAGGGGCACCAAAGGAATGTTGTCGACCTGACATTGCAGAGGTGCAAGGTTCGATTCCGGCTCCGGCCTTCCTGTGTGGAGTTTGTATGTTCTCCCCGTGCCCACGTGGGTTTTCTCCGGGTACTTCGGTTTCCTTTACACAAACATGCATGGCAGGTTAATGGACCACTCTAAATTGTCCCTGGGGGTGAGTGTGAGCGCGATGGTTGTTTGTCAATGTGTGCCTTGCGAGTGGCTGGCAACCAGTTCAGGATGTACCCCGCCTACTGCCCCAAGACAGCTGGGATAGGCTACAGCACAGTCCGTGATCCTCATGAGGATAAGCGGATGGAGTTAAGCAGCAAAATCAACCCGCTTGTAGTTACTAAGGGGGCCGCCATTGTTCCACTTTCTCTTCTCACTGAAGCTGAGCCATGATTGGTTGTAGCCTAGCCCTTAGCAACTGTGATGTCACTTTCAGTCGAGTGTTAAAATGGCTTCCCCCTAAGATAAATAAAAACGGGTGTATTTTGCTGCATAACTCATATTTCACATACGTAATATTAATCGGAATTTGGGGCTCCGTTGAACATATTTGTGAAGCAACACTTTGGGTTGACTTCCCCTTTAAGTCTGTTTCAAATGTGCTTGTGTTAATTGTATCGTGCATGTTGTGCTTCAGTACCGGATGATTGAATGCGCGCGTGTGCGCGTGCTTCACCTACTGTGCGGCGCGCTCTCTGACGATGTTAGCACTGTAGGCAGAAAGGTGTTTGTGTACAAGTATGGGTGTTTTTGTTTCCATTAATCCCACATTGATGTAGTAGCAAGCAAATAGGCCCCTAGGCCCCTGTACACAGTTTGCAGCTGGGACACCTTTTAATGGAAATCAAGCAGTTTCACCACCTACTCACACAATCAACAGCAGTAAACACAGTGTACATGCGCACTGGAAACACACAGTCACACACGCACAAACATAAACATGCAGTACACGCACGCACGGTTTTTAAAAATCTTGTCTTAAACTCTGCAACGTAATACCAGCAGGCACAGTTACCTTGTTCATTTTGCTCATTTCTACCTGTTATTCAAATTTCCACCTAGCTGTTCAATCATGTTTTTACTGACTCTGGTTTCCTCTCCATTCAGGTTTTTTCTCAACTTTTCTTACTCTCCTATCTGTCCCATGTCTCGTGTTGCCGCTGTCCATCACTCCACAATGCCATTGGGTAATCAACACAATTCATTTTAGTCATTATCTCACTAATGTGGGCTAGAGGCAGATGAAATACATAATTAAAGATTGATTGGAGATATGAGTAGTACACTGAATATGCAAAGAAAAAAAAAAGATCCATGAATAATTAAGGTAGCTTGAGGAGTTAGAGGGACGTCTTCCATTACAAAAACACTCTGGTGGGCCCAAGCTGCATTTGTAAAACAATCTATTAGCAGCTTAAAGAGAATGAACATGGTTTTGAATTAATACTTGTCTTGTCATAAGTAGCTCAGAAGACTTGCAGAATTCATCTACAAATTATGGTTATGTGCTTTTCTCCTGGGTTAATGGGATGAACATTTTTCTTTCCGTGTATTTGGCATTTTTAAACTACAGAGCTCTAACAACATAAAACTGTGGAGAAAAAATGAAAATCAATGTGGGATTTTTTTTCTATACCTATACCTCACAGTGTTTCACAATGTATCATGCAATGTTTCCTCACATTGCTCAGTTTATACAATACAAAACAATAAATCTTTATCAATATAGAGCTTTCACAACAGCTGCAGCTATAACAAAGCACTTTACAGAACAGTTGACATAAAATAACAAAATAATATAACACAACACATCACATAAGACACGGACAGTAATGCAATCGTGCACTATTCCTGCTTATGCTTTGTTGTTTAGGGCAGTTCTAAATGAAAGAGGGGAGAATGGAAGTGTCCTATCACCAGTGGATCAGAGACGTGATGCTCAAAATGTGCACACATCTGCTATCAGCTATGTTTGAAAGTAAACAATAAGCTGTAGCGTCCATTGACAAAAAAAGAGATTGGTTCACTTCTCCTGTCACATGTAAATCCACTTCGATTCCAAGCAGTAACTTTGAGTTGCAAATACGCATCGGCGCTCCACGCCGACGCGCCTCCATCCTCGTCCTTGGCTCCACCAGCCATCCATCTAACCGCACCAATGCAGATTTTCCAACAGTGCCTACATCTCCGCTAAACAAAATGGGGCTCTGAAAAATGCTGCCCATTACAGGCGCAAAAAACACAAGTGCCCCGGGGCTGTTGAGCGGCGACAGTCAAATAGCACCAACATTCCCCCAATCGAAATTAAAATCAGCCCTGCTACACGCGTGCTGCCGAGAAGCTGCACCGTTTCACAACAGCTGCAGCTGTAATAAAGTACTTTAAAGATAACATCAAATAACAATCATACTACAACAAAAGAAAGCTAAAACAAGGAATTATAACACAAATTACATTTACTAATACATATACACTAGACATCAGAAAACAATAGAACGGTGTCAGTCTTCTGTTGGGTTGAAAGCCAAAGAATGAAGATGTGTTTTTAAACAAGTTTTAAAAATGGACAGTGAGAGGGCTTGCCTACATTACTAAGGCTGCGCTCAGTCCTCGGCGCATCCAATAGTGTGTGTTCCGCAGGGATGGAGGACCTCTGAGAGGTAAACTGGCGTGGGGGTATTTTAAGATTTGAAAACAAATAAAAAGTATCATAAAATAATCTCTAAAATGTACTGGGAGCCAGTGAAGGGTAGCCAGAATTAGGGTTATGTGCTCCCTCTTGCGAGCTCCAGTTAAGAGGCAAGCAGCAGCATTTTGGACCAACTGGTGATACTTGAGGAAGGACTGGCTGACTCCAAAATAAAGTGCATTACAGTACTCCAGCCAAGATGTAACAAAGACACTTATTACTGTTTGGAAATGCTGTTGAAAAAAAAAAGGATTTTATCTTAGCCGGTTGCCTAGGATGAATGTGTTTAACACTGTGAGGCCTCTCTGTGATTTGGGTAAACAGTGTTGACAGTATTTGAACGGGCATAACAAGATTAACATCACCAAGAGAACATCATGTGCCTACACCTACAGTTCTTGTACTTCATTGAAGAGTGTATCCATATCAATATACAGGTGTAATGCAGGTGAATCAGTGTTGGACAGTAAGATTCGATATGATTGTGATCTCCATATTTTTTTTACCTCTTCAAATATTCATAAGATAGGCCTTCGTAAATTCAAAAAGCCGACCAAAAAGTCATTTTGTTGGAGAATTTGCAGGATTAGATTTCTGTACATGGTAAACATTTTCAATGAATATTCATGCCATGTCAACCAAATTCAGAAAATTAGCAACAACAGTTTGTCTAATACACACTGCATCTGGCAAGTTGGCCAGTTTCTCGCGGGCAAAGTTCTTATTTATTTTCGTTTTTATGTGTGTGTGTGTGTGTGTGTGTGTGTGTGTGTGTGTGTGTGTGTGTGTGTGTGTGTGTGTGTGTGTGTGTGTGTCTGTGGTGTGAGAGAGAGAGAGGTAGATCATTTCTCATAATCGAATATTTTCAGACCTATTGGATAAAATTGGAGAATTTCTCAAAAAAC
>CAAKHF010016512.1:23321-39903 GCA_901007745.1 Hippocampus kuda
ATTCGAAACGTCATGGACGGGCTCAGGAAAATAACATTAATGGAAGTTATAAAGCTTATAACGCCCTATATTTGAACACAAACTATTGCAACACATGTAGACAGTAGCATGCAACACTACACAAAGGCATATACCTTTCGAATGGATGGAACAACTCAACTCAACTCAACTGTATTTATAGAGCACTTTCAAACAGCCATCGCTGCATACAAAGTGCTGTACATGGAGCAACTAACATACACAACAGTAAAGCAACAAATTGGTAACAAAGACGGTAGAAAGCACCGAACAGCAAAACCAAGAACAAATCTGAATCAGACTGAGTCAAATGCCAAAGAATACAAGTTAGTTTTGAGGCGGGTTTTAAAGAGGGGCAGCGAGGAGGCCTGCCGAATGCTCAGCGGGAGGTCATTCCAGAGAGAGCGACCAGCAACGGAAAAGGCTCCATCCGCTCTGAGCCTCAGTTTAGTTCTTGGTACTTCTTGGAACAGATGAATGGCATTTGGTGAGGGGCATTTACTCTATGCGATCACACACGCGGACCTTCGCCACTCAGTGAGAGCCGGTCTTACGTTGTTGCTTGCTAGCAAAAACTTGACCGGCTATGTTATAATGGTTCGGCAGAGAAGCTAAAACTTTTCCTCCTTTGGCAACAAGTTGCTGACTTTATTAATGGATAAAATAGAAGACAATAAAACAGACAACAGCACGTAGATACTGTTTGGCAGCAAGGTTTAAAGAGAGTTTTAAATGTAATCTGTTTTTCTGTTATAAACTAATATTAAAGTTTGGTGCAACAGAGTTTCAATTTGAACCAAGATTTAATCTAGTGTTAGACCTTGTTGGTTCAATCTGGCCATAATATAGCTGTCATCGAGAATCAGCTTGCTGTTTGTCTCTTTGTCGCGTGTAATTTTTGACTTTCCTCAGTTTTAACCATCGTTTTTTATCACTTGTGGACTACATAGTGGTCAAAGCTGAAGTTGTATTGTCAAAACATTTCATGTGATATTAATTAATTGAATGAATAGATTAGAAATATATATGTTAGAGGTTGGGTTCAGGATACTGGGCTTCTTGAAACGACTCAAATGAGATTACATTTTAGCTACTGTGGACAAATCAAGCGAAAATGCAGATGGAAATGAAATCTGACAGTGAGGCTCAAAGCTCACAACTTTGCATGCAGAAGGAAACAGATGGGAATGCCTCATCGCCAGCAGTTTGTCGAGCTTGGTGTATGGCATCAGATATAACACACATCTGTAATAATGCTCACATTCAGTTGCTTCTTTTTGCGCATGTTTCATAGAGGCTCCTTTAACTAGCACTGACAAGTAAGTCAGGCTTAACTAAAGCTGCAGAGACTAAATTATTTTTCGACTGCAGCGTACTTGCTTTTTAAAAATGGACCTGAACTGATATTTCCTGACAAGGGATACACAATCCAGTCTTACTCACACACGTGATCAAGGTGGGTGTGTTTTTGCAACGATGCAATCAGCAGCAGTCTAAAATGATGATGCACCAGCTCGGTTTACGGTACCTCCCTAACATTAGTGACAGCGGCACAGCAACATTCTTTCATTCTATCTCTTTTCAACACCCTTTTCTTTCAGCCACAAAAACAAAACAATGACTGAAATCACTGTATAACAGGCACACCACATTTCTTCGGTTGTATTTTTGATTAGGCAAACAAACCGTACCCAGCCATTTTACATGCACACAAGGAAACCAAACGATATAATTTCACTCACATGCTGAAAACACAAACACATCCTCAAAGGGCTTATTAGTTATGATCATGTATACCGGCAACCAGTGGCTCTGGAGCCACCCCTAGTGGCTCCCTGGAGCTTTTTCAAAAATGTTTGAAAGTGGAAAAAGATGAGGGAGGTAAAAAAATAAATAAATATATATATATATATATATATATATATATATATATATATATATATATATATATATATATATATATATATATATATATATATTATATATATATATATATATATATATATATATATATATATATATATATATATATATATATATATATATATATATATATATATATATATATATATATATATATATATATATATAGATAGATAGATAGATATGTATAGATAGATAGATAGATAGATAGATAGATAGATAGATAGATAGATAGATAGATAGATAGATATATGTACACAAACATGCACATGTACACATTTGATTAGAATTGTACAGCTTTTTCAAAACATATAGCAGTGTACTCGGATTTATAGTCATACAAAGTGACCCAAAAAAAAAAAAATCAGGTCAGCACTGTTGGGAAAATGTTCCTACTTCCATTTTTCTTTATTTGGGATGTCATTTTAAGACATCAAGTTATAATATAGTCAAATGTGCTTCAAACTGCAGGTCCATCCCAAACCACCATAAGACTTATGAGTGTTTTGGGGTAAAATTCATCATGTTCGTTTCAACCAATCAGCATTTGATTAGCAACCAACACGCTCTCATTTCATCAAGAAAAAAAACCCCAAAAAAATGATATATTTTAATTGTGGGTATTTTAACTTTGAGAAGGCAGTGGTTGAATTCCAGCAATGGCTCGAGTCCTCTCAGTTGTTCAAGTTTCTTTATTGACAACAGCACAGCTTTGATGTTTAACATGATACTCTCCCACTCTATTTTTATGTACCCAGTCTATTTCATGGATGTTTTTAGTTATTGCGAGCAGTTTATGATTTGTTGAAGCAGTGATCATTCACAATCAGCAGTAAACAATGTGCTTTTGTTGCCATGATGACAAGAATAGTGCTTGCTCATTTGGGGTGAACTGCATTTTCTTAAGAAAATGTGTGTAAATGCACAAAGCAGCATGCTTCTACAACTGCTCAACACAAAGTGATTTAAGATGTCAGGCTGAGGAAATTAATTTAACGGCATATAATTCATGTTGGTTAAATATGCTGCTCTGTCATTTGTCATGTCATGTTGTAATTTTCCCAGTCTAATTAAAATGGATTTCCAGTTTTTTAGAAACGTGCTTTTCAAATGAATTTGGATTTTCTGTGTTTGAACTTTATGTAGACAACTCATCCCCCACCGCCTCCCCCAATTTGGTTGACATGCTTAATTCCTTTGTGTTTCATGGCTACTATGAAAGTGTGTTTGAGGCCCTTGGAGATGATGCATTCCAAGGTGCAGCTCAGCGTCTTGAGTGTTCACTTATTTCACAAATCTCTGAGACGGTCATGTTTTGCGTGATGGTAGTGCAGAGGACCCCAAAAAGCATGGAGGCAGGGAGGACCAGGGTGGAGTGACCAAGATGTATTTAACAAATATGCAAACAGGAATACACAGGAGAAACTAACTCAAAAATTCATTCAAATAAAGTCCAGCAAAATCACAAGAAATCAAAGCAGCAAAAATCTAAGACAGAAAACAAAACATGACACGTGCGCACAGCAACAATGAGCCAACAGCGAGTGGTCGTGCCGGGAGTCCTTTTAAACAAAAACAAACTAATGACACAATGACCAACAGGTGTGCAGCTGCAGGCGGAGTCCTACAGTGCCACTTGTTGGTCACAAACAGAACCATGACAGATACCTGTCGAAGTCGACCACACTTTAGTCTCATGGCTGAAGCTAGTTCAATGATACTGATGATATCAAGGATTATATCTGCAATAAATCAAATCGTCTTTAGTTTTAAGGTGACATCTTTCTAGAGTCAGGCAATCGGGGAGAAACAAAAAAAAAAATGCTGTGTGATTTTTTGAGCAGATTTGTGTTTCTGGGGTTTTTTGCATAGTGATAGCATTGTGCTGTGTGTTGCAGGAATGCCTCTCAGTCTGGACTGCAAGGCTTTTTTTGGCTACAGTGGAGAAAACAGGAGACCGATCATCTACTGGATGAAAGGAGAGAAGTTTGTTGAAGAGCTTGCAGGACACATTAAAGAAAGTGATGTCAGGTAATTACAAGCACTATTTTGCATTGACAAGTCAGACTGCACAGGCACTGTAACAAAGAAGGCAGCAAAGTGAGGATGTATGGCAACAACTTAATCACATGTATGACAGCGCATTTGACAATAAAGTTGTACTTGACTCGACTCGACACATGGAAGATGGGTTTGAAGGTCAACAGTTTGACCCTTCATGTTGGTGACTGTTTCGATGCAGTCTCACCACAACCGCACTGGAGTTCCTCTAATTCAGAGTAAAAATGCTCATTATTAATCAAACAAATCACACCAAGGATAAATAATGATTCAGGATTGGTGAGTGACTAAGACCCATTTTCATATTGGAATGCTTACAGAAATCTCAAAAAATTCTAGCATTTGAAAACAAAGGAATGTTTTTGTTTTAAAGTTTGTGTCTTGCCTTGTTTTACTTGTAGTTGTTCTTGTTTTAGCTGATAAGGGACAAGTGCTGAATCTTCCAGCCATTCATCCATCCATCATTTTCCACTTATCCAGTGGTAGGGCGCAGGGGCAGAAGCCTACGAAGGGAGGCCCAGACTTCTCTCTACCCCAGACACTTAATTCAGGCCAACCAGGAGACCCAGACTTCTCTCTACCCCAGACACTTAATTCAGGCCAACCAGGAGACAATGGCTATGTCCAAATTCACAAGGCTACGTCCTCCGAAGGCCGCATTTTTGGCCGCAAATTCAGACACGTGACGTTACGTCGGGCGCATCTCAACAGCCCATGGTTTCTAAATTCCCGAAGGACTATTCACAGACTTCAAAGGCTCCTCTTCATATAAGATAAGAAAAGATAAGAAAACCTTTATCAGTCTCGCAATGGAGAAATTCCCATTTCACAGCAGCAAAGCTATGAAAGGAAGAAGTAGAACAACAAAATATAGGAGCTGCTGGAAAGGCAGCCACTCACGCGGCGCCATTTTGAAGTCAAAATAACAAAAATAACACAACACATAGGACACAAGACAGTCGTTCAATCGTCACCACTTTTAAATATTACCTCTTTTAAAATATAGCCTCCAAGGACCGCATAAACCATAGCAAGTTTGGACAGGGTGAATGTGAACTTGGACACCATGTGCTCTTGAGTCACGCCAGAAGTTATGGTTCCGGACCAGTCTGGATCTCACAAACGCAGACAAGGATAAGATTGAGCAACACGCAGCATTGACCCATCTGTCGGGTGCCTGAATATTAACGATTAAATCTTTGAACTGCACCATTAACCAGCATTGTATGCAATGGCTGCTGGTTAAAGAGGGCACTAGGCCACCACCCTAGACCTCAGCTTAAGTCCCCTTTAGTGAAACAAAAGTTAAATAAAATGTAAGAAAATGTAAACAAAATATTGTCATAAATATATTTCAAATTATATGTGTATCCTTCTTTATCGTTGGCATCTCATTTTCTGTCTTTAGGAGCACCTTTGCAATGTGACATAGAAGTGTGACATGCACAAATCCACAAAACGATTCAAGTTTATAGTTTCTTGAGAATATACTCTGGGCTGGTCGTCAGCCAGTTGCAGAGCACTCATCGAGAGTTCTACGATTTTATTCAGAACTGTAAAACAGTTGCTTTTTGTAATATGTAATGAAGTTGTAAACTACTGACCAAAATCCTTCTTCTAGTTCTTTTCCACCCAACCCAAGTACCATCAACCCAGTGGTAGTAAGAATATGTATTGTAAACTCAACGAAAATACTTCTAATACTCATTTTCCTATTATTTGTCAAGGTTAATTCCGGTGTCTTGTTTCATACTTAATAAGCCCCGTCTTAGGTCTCAGGGCCTCATCTTTGGAAATGGACTCAACACTAAGCCAGCGATTGGCCTCAGAAAGTTTTCTGTCCCAGGGTGGTACAAAAGAAAATAGCAGAATGAGTACTTAAATTTTAAACTAATCATGCCCTGTGGTGTTTAATTAACCTTTACCTGATGAGTTCTTCATCTCTTGATCAAGTCCTTTGGCAACAAATGATCCAATCATCTACTGTTCAAAATCTGACTGATTACATTTATATAGAGAGATTCCTGCCGTGATGTTTAGGTCCCTCCACCTTGCCGTCACACTAGTTGCCAATGTGCAGTGTTCATTCAATGCAATAAAGCTTGACTACACGCATGCACAGCTATACAAGTCAAGTCACATTTATTCATATGGCTCTTAATTGCAAACAGTCTCAAAGGGCTTCACATGCCCACAGTTGACAAATATTAACGGCATCCCCAGGAGGGTCAGGAAAATCTTCTAGGGAAGAATGAGAAACCTTGAGAAGGGGCCACAGATGGGGGAATCTCCCTTCCACAATGACCGGCTGCAATGGATGCCGAGTGAGCAACATTTGACACAATATTGTGCGATACAAAGATAGAATGATATAAAAGTCCATTTAACAAGATGAAACCACTACAGGGAGACGTCTTCAGAGAGGTGAATATATAATGTAATACAAGACAACAAGTTGTCTTGACAACAAGTGAAAGTACCGGTAGTTTAAATGGAACACTTTCCCCCAAGAGCACAGAAGGTCTCAGGTTATTCAGTTCCTTGCTGTCCAGCTACTCAGAATTTTGCAACTCAGCATTCTCACTGTTCACTCATGTGCATTGAATTGCAATACATACATATGCAACGTTCAGAAATTCACTTTGCCTTGCAAGGGCAAACGAAATGGCTTCTTTATCATGTTTATGCCCATCCTCAGCCAGATGACCCATCTGTTGTCAACCCCCATTGTTTAAACGGGGATTTATGATTCATGATGATAGTGACAGATTCATGCAGTTGTTTTTACAACAATGTATTTGCATTGATAGTTAAAGTTGGTGTAAAAATAGAACACACAGTGTCTGTCCATATCACTTCCGCTCACACACCCACACACACCTGCTATGTATTGCTAATTTACTGTTACACAGTAAATGTGGCAGAAAGGATGTGGTGACTTTTAGAGAAATCCTTTCCCTTCAGTAATCTGTATGACTCTGATGTATGATGACAATAGTTTTAATTCACTTCAATCTTTAAAGATTTAAGTACCACACATCTATTTGAAAGACTGAACCTTAATTAAATTCCTCAGATTGTCATCGAAATTTTGCTTTGTTACATTAATATGAGATAGTTCCATCGAAACATCGAAACCACCCATGCTTGAAGCCTTACAGAAACAATGAAACCCAAGAAGAGTTTCGATTACGTTCAAGGTCGATCTATATTCAATCATACATATTAGAAGATTAAAAGAGAAGACTAGTTTTGTAAACTGGTTCTGCAGGCCAAACTACCAATTTCCAATATCGCAGTAATGTGTTTTAGTCTTTTTTTTTTCTTTTGTATGGTTTTGACTTCAATATACAGTAAAGTAGCTGGGACCATAGCCCACATATTTTTGACATGGTGGAGATTTTTCAACTTGGTCTTCTGTAAGGGTAGTTTTACCTGGATACAATAATAATAATAATAATAATAATAATAATAATAATAATAATAAATAATAATAATAATAAATAAACAAATAAAAAGCAATGAAACTATTGGGGGTGCATCAAACAAATTATTGTAATCTAAATTTTGGACTTGACTACCACTTTCGTTTCATTTTGACCGCTGGCATATGTTCACATTGTGTCATCAGATTCACTAGCTGCCCCTCTTCCCCCCCTCCCCCAAAGCAATGTTGTGTTAATACTGTCACCAAACATATGCGGAACTGGCCTTGAAGAAAATTGCAGGATTATTTGGACATTTGCATTTTGACGATTAGCCAGGGAAATTTTGACAAACAAATTGGCCCTTTGCCGGAAAGGCCAATATGGTAAGTATTTATCACACCATTGCTCATTTCAACTTGTCTCTGGTGATTTGTCGAACGGGGAGTGCGAACAATGAATCGCTCAGATTTTCATTGACTAAATGTGGTGGTATTGACCAAGAGTATGTATTGTAATTTTAGAAAAACAAATTTGTGTCAGAGGTCTATCCACTAATACAATTGCAAATCAATGTTACATTGTTGTTTTCACATGCAAAAATGAATGAAGAAGGTATGAAATATGTAAAATGGATCTAAATATTTTGTTAACATGCTCAGCATGTAGCGATTCTCAAACACATTTCAATTGCAGTATTTCTCGGGGCGAGCAGCTGGCAGGTACTGTACCAACTGGTCTATTCAGATTTCTGGTTTCTATAGTTACAGCCATTACAAAATGTATGCTGCTGGTGGCGCGGGACTTTGGGTCTTCTCCTGGACCAAATGTGCTGTTGCGGCAAGCAGCAGCCGTGCGGCTTCTGATTTCAGTGGAAATAGCTTAGCCTGACCCTAAATCAGATTCCAAAACACGGGTCAACCCCTGAGCCAGTTCAATCTGCCTCCTGCCAACTTCCTCCTTGCAGGCCTATGCGGTATCTGACCTCACCATAAGGACAGAAGCTTTTTGCACCTGCTGCACTGTTTTCTACACATGCCTTCTTGCTCCATCTGCCCTACTTTTTAATGCACTCTACTCCGCTGCACTCAACTCAACTCCATTTCTCTATGCATCATTTACTTCTTTTTATGTTCTTATATCATTTTTCCTCTTCTTTTGTCCTTGCTGTTGCCTATTTGTCTTCTTTCCTTATGCGTCTTCCTTTTAAAAAATTTAGCACAGCAATTTTGGGAACATTAACCTACCTGTCTCAAAGTTCCATGCATTGTGAATATTCTCATTCCTTGTATTCTTCAGGTAATTTCCAACACTGTTGTCCTTCATTAAAACATGAACAAAAAACACTTTCCATGTGTTCTAGTCAATGTTAAAAATATCATGGCTGACATGTAATTTGGAATTTCTATGTTTGCTTATCCAGGATTTTAAGGGAGCATTTGGGGGAAAAGGAAGTTGAGCTATCCTTAACTTTTGACGCTATCGAGGAGACTGACCTGGCTAATTACACCTGCTACGTGGAGAACCACATAGGGCGGCGCCGTGGGAGTGCTATACTTCAGAAGAAAGGTACAAAAGTCCTGCCACTTGTCTTCCTTTTTCTCACAAGAGTCCGACAATTGTAAAACGTGAGAAATTAGCCGAAAACAGAGATTTCTATCACACATGTACATGTCTGTTGATGACAGACACATAATGTATGGGCACAATAATTAGCAACACTTGACATCAACAAGCAGAAGTGTTGTTAATTTACCCTCCATTAATTAATAATCGAACAGTGCCATCAGCAATGAGCTGTTCATATAGGTGCGTGATTTATATGCAACATGGAAAAATTTTGAGAGGCTATTGGGTTATGCCTTGTGCCTGGACAGTCTTGCACTGGCTAGTTTATACCAGGGGCTTCTTTCCATAGGGATATGCCTAGAACACCTCACCAGATAGGTGTCCAAGAGGCATCCTAACCAGATGGCCAAGGCACCTCATCTGGCTCCTCTCAATGTGGAGGAGCATCGGCTCTACCGAGAGTCCCCGCCCCCCTTCCCCGTCCCCACCACACCCACCCCCACCCCCGGATGACCGAGCTTTTCACTCCATCTCCATGGGAGAGTCCAGACATCCCTGCTGAGGAAACTCATTCCGGGCCACTTGTATCCGCGATCTTGTTCTTTCAGTCAAGATCCACAGCTCGTGACCAAAAGCGAGGAGGGTAGGAACACAGAATGTAAATCTAGAGCTTCACCTTTTGGCTCAAATGCTTCTTCACCACGACAGACTAATGAAGAATCTGCATCACTGCAGATGCTGCACTGATCTGCCTGTCAATCCCCTCTTCATCCTCCCCTCACTCATGAACAAAACCTCAATTTACTTGAACTCTCCCACTTGGGGAAGGGTCTCATACATGACCTGGAGAGGGCATGATACCCTTTTCCGACTGAGCACCATTTGGAGGTGCTGCTTTTCATCCGAACCGCCTCACACTCGGTCTCCTCAGAGCTCCCTGAGGGACATGGTCAAATGAATAACATCTTGGACTGACAGGTGATGTCCAAAATGTGCACAGCCAAACAGATAGTGCCTGGAATGACCGAGGAATATGAGATAAGAAAAAACATGATCTCATCATTGCCACTTTTGAGATTCAGCTTAAAAATGCATGAGAGTTTCCTTTGTAAAACATTTACAACATGCCTTGTGGCATCTGTGGCCACAAGCCAGAGACAGAGAAAACTAGAGACAAAGAGATAGTGACACAGTGCAGGGGAGGGGGAATTCTCCCTTTCCTCGATTGCGTTGGACAACAGGTCTGAAAGAAGTGTGCAATTGTATATGAATATACTGGGACATTGGTTTGAGAATGACCACAAAAATAAACCTACAAATAGCAAGAGGAAACACAGAATAACAGGCACAAGAAATGAAACAGAAAAATGAAAGAGAGATGGAGAGGGAGGCAGTGAACTGAAAACAGGTCCCACTGTCTTTTGCCTTGGGTGTCAAATCTATCTTAGTATACTTAACTAGCACCCCAGAGACTCCAGGATGCACGCACTCACACACATGCACAGACACACTCATGTTCACATGTGCTCAGCAAGATCATACTGACTCACTTTTCCAGTGGGGGTCATCAGGGTAGGTCATGATTGCTTAACACAATAATAAGTAGGATGAAGAGAAATGTGTTTGCATGTGTGTGGTATGGGGGCAGGCGTGTTCTTGGGTATGAGCATGTTGCTGTACTTGAGATATACACACAAATTTTAAAAAAGGTGACTTTGGTGGGTTTAGTTTGCATTGCTGTAAAACTGGACTGCATCAACTGGAAATGATTATCATTTGCTCTGTGTGACGCAAAGACAAGAGTAAAATAAAGTAGCAGTTGTAGTCGTAGTCTGAAGAAGCGGCACATAATCGCAGTGGCAGAATGCTGTAAGAAATACTCAGCAATAATATGGTGATAGAAACTCATTCATACCTCCAATACTCCAATATATTCTTGCTATAAAAGATATTCTCAAATAAAAATGTCAATACCTTCAACACTTCAGTCATTTGAGGTCATGTATATCATTAAAATGACCGCAATGGACGTAGCTAAACCAATGTATTGACTTGTGTCTATCTTGGGTATACTGTGCCCGTTTATTGGGAAATCATTTTTCTTCCTCCTCACTCAGTGCATAATGCATAAGCGGAGTAGCACGCTGCTCTAGAAGTCAGTCACAAGGTAGATAATGGCAGACTGTAAATGGAGTCATCTCATGCAGGGAGCTGTTTGAACTACTCAGCTAAGATGAGCTTGGTGATATTTGGAAGGTGCTATAGCAACACAGCAAACCTTATAAGACTCCTTAGGTAAAAGCATGACACAGAATGTGAGGCATTTATCCAGTGGCGGTTCTGGGGAGGGGCCAACAGGGGCCAGTGCGCCTGTAGCACTGATTCTGGCTCGCCCTGTGGCCCGCCCTCCGAACATAGACTATACAGTAGCGCTCAGTCGCCGACGCCAAAGGTGGAACTAAAGTGCCTGGTTTAACATTCTAGTCGGACCTGTTAGCGCGCTGCACCACTGAAAAAAGATGAGTGCGAAGATGAGAAGCAGCCCCCAGAGAAGCAGTCCCAAGATTACCTCGACGACGAATGATATTATATTATCAAGGTAAGACCACAACACAAAACCAAGCAAGCCCACAACAGTAGGGTTGCTGAAGTGTAATTCCTCTCCACTGTTAAAAATTTAAAGTTAAAAATGAAGAGAGAGATGACGATACTGAGAATGAGGAAATTGGGACTGTCTGTATGTGTGTGTAATTTTTAAAATATCCCTTTTTATTTTTTAATGTTTAACAGGAACAATATTTAAGACATTGCCTTTTAAAATTGGGACAATTAGATGCATGTAAAACATCTAGCTTAAGTGTGTTTGCAATTTAAGTCCCTGGTCAGGCTTTAGAATGCATTAATTTATATTTACTGAATACAATTAATGAATAAATTAATTAATTAATGCCATTAATACATAGCATTCATGAATACATTTTAGACAATTATGTGTGTCTGAGTGCCTAAACAGTGTAAGTGTAGCAAGTTAGTGTATATGCTGTGTCCACACAAAAATTATGTTTACATCTATTCGGTTTCTCTTTCTCCACAGACATCAACAAATGTAAAGAAAACACGCGAATGCAGAACGGCGTTTTTCCACATTAAATCATGGGAAAACATACCTCATTTCCACTATGAATGATGATAGATTAAGCAATGTTGGCGTACTTTGCATTGAGTCTGTGAGGTCAAAAGAACTGAATCTTGAATCAGTTCGGACGGTTTGCCAGAAATCACCAAAATCGCAGAATACAGTTTTTGTAATAGTAGGGGCAGCTTAAGACTGTTCCACAAGATCTGCACCTATTTGAATCTTTTATTAGCACCTAATTCAGTACTACTGTGATTATTATACTGTTTTTCATTGTCACTGTAATGTTATGTCTGCAAAGGTTTAAAAGTTTGATGAAAATAAAAAGTCAAATAAGATTGTGAATCTTTGTCTTTTTGTCTTGGGTTGAATGTGCCCCTCTATCAAAACCCCTGGCCCCAGCCAGGCCCCCTCAGTGAAATTGATCTAGAATCGCCACTGCATTTATCATGACGTGGGCAGAAGAGGAAATCAAAGTGTCAAATGCTGCTAGGGCAAGACAGACCTTTCTGGGGAAGACCTACGGTGATGCAGGCAGACATTGTCCAGATACAGATGGAAAAAAAATTATTTGTGGAGCATATTAGCCAAGTATAGCGTTTGGTATGAATGTTTCTTTTCGGTCACGATTTCGGACAAAAGTGTTAGCTATGATCCGAGAATAATTCGACATGACGGTCATTTTTCAAACTGGCCACCAAAATGAAATTTGGCCAGAGTGTTCCTTACAGGACATTTTTTTCAGAAAAGAAAATCTAAAAAATATATTTGACAATCTGGACTGCTAATGCCGTTGTGTCAATGAGAATTAGGGCTCATTACTTGAAGTAATAGTATCAAAAAGAAAATGTTCAAACAGGTTTCAGCCATCCGGATAGTAAACTAGAGGAATTGCCTCCAGCTCGTGGACCTGAAGAGGCCTATATCTGGGTATTTTTACATGTCTGGCAAGCAGCAAGAGTCCAATAGCTATCTCATGGTTGAAGCCAATGACACAAAGATTGAACCTCGTGCCTTCTCTGCAATGGGCATGGGGAAAATGGGAGTTTTCTTTGGCAAGGGGGAGGACACTCAATGGATGCCAATCTATGATCTTTAAGCCTCTTTGGGACCAGAAAAAAAATGGGACACTCTTCTTCCATCCATTTTCCGGTTGTGATGTGGTATCATGAATCAGTGAGAAAGGGAAAAAGATTGCATGGCAGACATGGAATGTTTGTAGGTGTGGGTAAGGCAGTGCCAATGATTTCTTCCGCAGTCCTAACTGTTCGTTGCAGTCGGATATAGCCCTTTTTCTAAACTGTGATGGAGGAACACAGGCCTGATTCAATGACTGCTGTGTAGAACTGTCTTAGCAGCTCCTGTGGCAGGTCGTGCTTCCTGAGCAGCCTCAGGAACTGCATCCTTTGCTGAGCCTTTTTCAGGATGAAGTTCATGTTGACCTTCCACTTCATGTCGAGAGAGACTATGATTCCCAGGAACTTGAAGGTCTCAACGTTTGACAGAGGGCAGTTGGATCATATGAGGGGCAGCTGTGGTGAATGATGCTTCCTGAGGATTAACAACTGGACCATGATCTCCTAATGATGGGAGTCAAGCCTCTAAATAGGTAGCAATACCTTGCCATTATCATCAGTGTCCATACAGAAAATACCCAACATACTGCATGTGGGGAAAAAAGTCCGTGGAGGAGGAACATGACAGCATGCTCTACTCCAATGCCAGGTGGGTAGGCGAACTGCAGCGATCCCGTCTGGACATGCTGCCTTCTTTTCCTTAATCCTTCGCAGTTCTTTTCTCACCTGGTTAGTAGAGAGGAACAGATTGGTGTAGCAAGAGTGGGGATTTAGGAGAGTCAGGGTGATGACCAGGGCTGCTGCATTGTCTGTGTTGGGGGGCAGGGGTGCTTGTCTGATCAGACCGACTGAAGTTAATGTTGAGATCATCGTTCACTGCTTCTCAACCATAGTGTCCAGTCATTTGCAGCTGGAGATTGTCTTAGGGCTAGTCCTCCTCCTATTCCTGTTCAGCTCCTGAATCTTTGTCTTCCTCCTTGAGGTGGCTCCCAAAATATCCTCT
Organism: Hippocampus kuda; assembly: GCA_901007745.1. Lineage (NCBI taxonomy): Eukaryota > Metazoa > Chordata > Actinopteri > Syngnathiformes > Syngnathidae > Hippocampus > Hippocampus kuda. Next base: position 37,533 of record CAAKHF010016512.1, read on the forward strand.
CTGATTTTCTCTCTTTATGAGCAAGAGTCTTCATGTCAGGGAAAGACCCTTTATGCGTTTTACAATATAAACCATTTCAGCCTATAGTGTGGGCTGATTTTTTTTTTTCAAAGTTCAGTAGCCGTACTAAATAGCAAGCTCTCTGTTTCCTTCCTTCTGGTGCGACGCCTCGGAGCAAGGTCATGTCAGAGCGCCTGAACGCAACACAACAGCCGAAACAAAGCACATGTTATGCTAAGTTAGGACACATTATCAAAGCTTGATTTCACACACTATGTCTGATGGAATTAGGAGTGTGCTTTACCAGTCACCCAGTTGGTAATTGCCAAATGCATCTATGTTTTATGTGTTTTGCATACACACACACACACACACACACACACACATGCACACACAGGCTTTGTAGCAGCAGAAAGCTGCCTTTAGCCAACACCACGAGTCTTACAGGAAAGAAAAAAAGGAGGTCTGGAGAGACAGAATGACAACAGAGGAGTGCATTGGGACATGTTTGGTTCCCCTAAAATCTGTTAAATATTTCAGGTTGTTTTATTCTGAGTTTTTCTTTATTTGTCATCATACCGTTTGGATTTTGTGTATTTTTTTTTGGTGTGTGATGTCATCATAGAAGGTTACCAGTGACAGCGAAAACAAATAGTCTGATGGATTCAGGGGAAAAATATAACTTATTGTGCAGTGTTTTACTGAAATTACGTATCATAAAAATAGAAGCTAACAAACATAGCATGTCCGAAAAGGGGAACAAATTATCTGAGAGGTATGACCATATCAGCACAATAACAATGTTGAATATTTCTTCAACATGACATATATTCAAACAACCGCAAAGCAAATGATGTGCAAAAACAAGCATACAGCATGTGGGTATGTAGTATGCTGTCCAAATATTTTTCAGGATCATTCCAGGTTCCATTTAAACATTTGTACAATTTCAAAAACTAGATTTTGACTGAGTGGTGCTCAACATTGAAGAAAAATTATGATGGTGTCTTGAGTTTCCCGTACACTGTAGGTCCAGGTGAGTTTTTTTTTTTTTTAAAACATTTACCATTTTCCTTCATTTTTATTGTATGATTGCACTTATTTAAAACATATCCAGTAGAATGTTTTCGTTATAGTCATGATTTTAGTCCATCCTTCCATCCATTTTCTCCATACAAGGGTGCAGGCGTGCTGGAGCCTATCCCATGCTGGACCTTGAGGGCAGTAAGCAGGGTACCTATGTTTCCTTTTAGACAAAGGGCTTTGCAACACATGGTTAGCCATGCCAACATAAAAAACTACAGACCTCTTGTTGTTGACATTATGCAGAAAGTCAGTCTTACATAGAGAGTATAATTAAGTACAATAGTTAATCCAGAAAAGCCTTATGACTTCATGCCCTCACAAATAAAAAACGGCAATTCAATGTTAAAATGGATCTCCTGAGCAGCAGTAGTGGTTGACAAGTGATTCATTAGTAATGGAAAAATGTGTGACAGTTAGATGAAGGATAGCTAAAGGAAAGGGGAGGGAAAGGGAGGAAGATGGAGGGCTGGAAGCAGGGTAGAAAGAAAATCTTTTGAAATAAATGATATGATAAGGCAGTCTGAGGTTCTGTAAGATTAGTGCAAATATTTGATATTTATAAAATCTACCAATTCCATCCCCACTCCCATGTTCTTTGTCACTGTCCTATTACATTCTGCAGTACCATGAATGTGTTCTGAGTGGAAGTCAGGTGTCACAGCGTTGGAGAGACGTCTACTGGTGGACGTTGGTAACACTTTGTAATGCAGTACATTTAAAGCATGAAAACAGCTGGACGAATGCAAAACCTGACAAAAATTCATAACTGACAAATCACTGTTCTAGGAAGTGAACATGAAAGACTTTAACCATCACTCCGGTCGGAAGTGAAAATGAAAGACTTTCAGTTTTCCTTCCTTTGCACCTCCATTCTTCAGGTGAGACAGACATGTGTTGTCTTTCTGTTTGTTCCTGGAATAAAAGTGTCTTTCTTGGTTTTGATCAGGCAGCAGTGATGGAGTGAACGTTGAATGTTTATGTATTTGTAGCTACAGTCTCAGTGTTAATTTGTGTGTCATGACTTTTCTTCCAAGCTCTTTATTTATTGTTAGTCGTTCTTGTGCTATTTGACTAATGATTTGCTCTGTTTTTGGTTCCTCCTGCAGAGAATTTGACTAATTGTACAAGAAAATCTGCCAGACTGTAGTTCTTTCATAATTTTGTGTTTTGTCTGCCGTTGTGTCAATGCAATGGAAAATCCCCCTCAAAGGAAAAGCCCATTGTATGCTCTCTTAACCTTCCACGTTTGTCGGAGCCTGCTACTGACACATTTTTAGAAATTGAA
>CAAKHF010016516.1:0-13273 GCA_901007745.1 Hippocampus kuda
TTAAGTATTGTTTTATTGTTGTGTGTGTGTGTGTGTGTGTGTGTGTGTGTGTGTGTGTGTAAATCTAAATACCTCTTCTGTGGGTTCTTGGGCATTGGCTGGTGAGGACCTTCGACAAACAGTGAGGTGATGGCAGGGATAGGTGATGCCAGAGGCAGCAAGCGTTATCTGAGACGGGAAATAAAAAGCCATTCATTGACACCTTAAAATCGACCTCGCAAAGTTCGGAACGTGGGCCACATCCGCCTAAAGTCAAAATAAAGCCAAATATACAGTATGAGGTACTGTATTTTGACAGCAGCACTTCAATTTTTAGTGCACAGGTGCGGGAGCTGTATACGAGCTAGCGACTTGTGTCTTTAGTGTTGCTAATTTAACGTTGTTGTTATAATAAGCGACTTCTGCCGACCCCTCTAGTGCATTTTCTTGAAAAGAAAAAAAAAAATTACGAACTTGCAACAATGCCAACAGTGGTGCTCATGTAAGCAACTTTCTTACGTAATGCATCGTGGAGGGAAGAAGGGGATTTGGACAGGCAATTATTTCCCTTGCGATTAGTGCTCATAATGTTTGCAACGTTTAAAAATGTAGAAATAAAATTATGCTATGCGTGCTGTAGACATGTTTTTTGTGATGTTGATTAAAATGTGATAATGAATGCTTGACATTTGTACGTGCTTTAAAATTGTATGTGCCAATTTAGTATGTACTGGTATCAGGTTATTGAATCTGTTTAATGTTTTATACGAATACGTTAAATTTAATATGGAACACAATATAGGTTAGCATTTTGGTGTGGCCTTTCACAACCAATTTCTCACATGGCCCCTTTGGAAAATGAATTGCCCACCTCAGACTTAGACCCTATGTGATTCTTGATATAACAAGTAATTCATTGTAAATAAAGAGGAGACAGTAGCTCATTCCTAAGAATGTGCTGATGATCATTTTTGTAATTTTTGCTCAAATTTGAGGGAAGGATCAAAAGTAGAAGCAGCACGTCTGCAAAAACCTCCCCATATGAGTCACGAAAGATCAGAAAAACCTCAACCTTTTTTAATGAAGTGACAGTGACATTGAAAACTAAAGAATAATGAGCAGCCAAATCCAAAGTCAGGACTGAAAATGTCAGAATGCAGTAGGGACTCATTACAAATGGTATCTGCAGGCTTTCGCCCAAGGGACATCAACAATATGAGCTATACAAAGCAGAGTGAAACCAAAGACACCTGTTTTTAAAAAGCGATGTGATCGGAGATTAATTGCCATCATATAACAATGTGGGGACACAACAGAAAAAAAAAATCGGGTCAATATTTCCTCAACAAGATAACATCTTAATTGCCGTCAACAAAACCCATTAAAAGCATGACTGGCAGTGCTATCTTGCCATCTCCCGCAACCTGAATGATACCATTGTCTGAACGATACAACACTATATTCACTGACATGTGCTAATTGTGCAAGAGAAAGTGAATACAGAAGGCCCAGATGCAGACTCTTTTTCTGGGAGAGTGAACTTCTAAAAAACAGGACTGAGTCAGGGCATGCAGGCTGGGGGCAGTGGGAGAACAGAGGCAGAGGAGTTGCTCGTCCCCTGCAGAGGTGCTGTGATCTGTTCAGACACACAAAGAGCAGCTGGACGTGGTTGAATCAGGACACGATTACATGCAACGCCAATTGAGTCTGAAAAGGCCTGCACAGACAGCAGGGAGTGTGTGCGGTGTTTCTCTTAAAAAGAGAGCGGTTCTTCATGCAGGTCTACACTTCTATGGCAAAATAGAACACAATGACCACTCAAGCGTGTCAGCTACATTAAACCATCGGTCTGTTTTGCGGTGTACTCGACAAGATTAAAGACATTTTGATACAATTCCAAGGTAAACGACACCATCTTCGGACACCTTTCAAAGGAGAGTTTATAGTCCCCGAAAATGTTGGCGAAAAAAGCTGGTCACAGGATAGAGCTCTTAAAAAAACAGTTACAACGATTGCTGTGTTAAACTATATAAACCAGAAATTTGATTGCAGTTAAATACACTTTCATTTAAGTTCCATGTCAAAAGTGCACGACAAAACATAACCTAACTCTATTTATCATGAAACATGAAAACCATCATCATTTAAGAGCAGTTGACTGTCGCTCATATTTAATAGTTCCTTCCGGTGAATGAATGAATGAAAAGAAAGCCGAAATCCCTATTAAACCCTCAGTAATACCGAATGTGATTGCCACTCAAGATTGCTTTACTGTGCTCGACGTATGAAAAATACACTTTTGAGTAAGGTCAAGATGAAGTTGGTTCACATACGAGTGCCCCCAAAACTTCTCAACAACAAAAATAACTCCCATTCACTTGACTGCCGTGCAGTGTGTCTGGTGTAAAAAAAAAAAAAAAAAAACCAGATTGTGTTTCTTGCGTATCACCAATTTGTCGTGAGTGTACTTGAGTGAAAGAATCACACAGCAGGAACACCAACGAAGAACACTTAACTGGATTGGCTCATATTTGCTCATGTAACTTAACTCCACCTTGGTTAGCACTCTGGGCCGAGGCATGAAATAAATGCGCAATTCATATTTCTCAATGCCTAAAGTGATGGAAAAGGATTTGTCATAGTTAAGTGTATGAAGGGTTTCATGACAAAAAAAAAAAAGGACAAAATAAACAGGGCCACGAGTCTGAGTGGAGAGGTGAACTACAAGTGGGGGCAAAAGATGATGTAGGTGTTGAGACAGACAAACGCATAAAGGGGACATGAGGAGAAGGGCCCGACTCAGCCGACTATTCTGCCAAGTTCCCCCCTCGAGTGGCAATCAAATATGAGAATCGTAAGAGCGGCCATTGAGGGGATCTCCGTAAACCCTTTATCACACCGCTCACAATGAGGGGCTTTGGTTTGAGTGCCTCATAAGTGTATAAATAAAGTTGATCACGTGCCCTGTTAAAAACTGCCTGCAGGCTTTGGGGGGCTGACAGGGATGCAAAATTGGGAGTGGAGAGCCTCTCAATCCCCTTCCTCGCTTTGACCCCATGACTTCTCCCGATGTTGAGGTACACAAGTGCAGCTTGAAGGCTCAGTGGTAAAATGTGGAAACAAGGCTGAAGCGCCGCAGGGCATGAGAGGATGGGGTGACGAGGTTAACCCCCCCATGCCCACCCCACAAATTGGCCTCTCCCACATCTCCTCACAAAAGGACCTGGCTCCTCTTTTTTGGATTCTTTTAATTAACACTTGCATTGAGGGTCCAAGCATTCAGTGGCCGAGACAGGAAAAAAATGTTCTCTCTCTCCCCCTCTCACTCCCTCCAGTCGTCTATTACCTCTCTCCCCTTGCACTTTTTTCCCACCTTTCTTTTTCTTCCTTCGTTCTTTCTGTTTCATTTTTTTTTTCTTGCGTACACAGTGTTTGGATTAGGGAGCTTGGCAGTGATAAGATAATGGCTGCTGACAGCTGTGCTGATGGTAGTTCCACCTTATTCTGCTATTTCTTTGATGGGGCGAGTAAAGAACGGGAAGGGGGGGTAGGAAATTACGTTATGTCATTGTTGAAGTGGATGAAACTGATGAGATGTGGGTCACAAGTTCTATTCGATGGTTGACGTGTTGCCTCTAGTTTGCCTTTAAAACTACTTCAAACAGTGAAAAATCATTTGAGTACATGGAAAAGGGCCTTTTAATGAGGGAAGGAAAAAAATGGAAAATGCAACAGACGGAACTTGAATCTGAATGTCACCTGAAAGCAGTGATCGAATGAGGGAGGGGTCTCCTGAGCTTAGAGCTCAGCTGTGTTGCTATGGAAACCAAAGCCCCTCTCACCACCTCCAAACAATAAAACTATGATTTCATAGGCCACAGTCAGGTAGAGGAGGATTCCGTTAATGCCAGCTGGGAAATGGAGAGAGTGGCTGGCCTACAAGGCGAGGCATCTCTCGGGCTCTGCAGCATTAATACATTAGCAAACACCATGAAACACTACATAAATGTCAGCAATTACAGGACTGCCGGAAGGATGTGTTGCAGAGGGGGTTGAGGGCTTGAGAGGATGAGGAGAAGTAATAAAAGGATCCTGTCAATCACTCCTACAGGTATCGAGGAAGCGCTGCCAATCATAGTGACTCATGTGGCCCACCATGGAAAGTTTCCACCAGGTAACTGGAGCAGGAAAGCACATACAATAACACAGCAAACTGAATAAACTGGTGTCCAGTGATATATGAGCATTATATATCCTAATCCAATTTCAAGGTTCCTTAGAACCTTGAATAACTTGGGAGAACAATAAACAATGAAACACATTGAGTAGACAATACCAAGGTGACACAACACTTAACCTAGTTCCTCCAAAATGTGAGAGTTTCTCTCTGACAAACTAATTTCCTGGACTCAGACAATACATGACACAATTACATGCACACAAGCATGGCTGCAGAGCCTCTTTCTTTCCCCAGAAGAACAACTAAGTGAGAAAAAGGAGTGTATATCCCGATGAATCAAGCAGGAGCATTGAAATTACTGATTTAACACATGCAATTGATTTAATCTGCCTGCTGTGATTAAAAATCTTTACATCACACTTTAGTAAAAGCTCCAAATTCTGAATGTGGCACAATTTCGGTTTTAACCAAAATTCCCTGCAAAAATTTCTCAAGGGGGGAGATCAAGAGTTCAAAACATTATACATGACGTCACACATGCTGTCAGCAAGTCTTAAATGCTGGTATGAATTCCAGCAATACCAATAAGTGACTTACAGCTTCCTGTTCCCTCTCGATTACACGCACATCATTAACAAGGAGTGAGACTTTTTATTACATTTTAGTTTTATTCCGTTGCACTACAGTAGTTAACTTCATTTTTAAAGGTATAACTTGATTTACAAGTTAGTTCACAAGCTCGTGTCTCAATTTAGCCTACTCCTATCAAATCACTGCTTTTATAAAATGTAATTAAGCTAACAGTCACACCCACTGAAGTACATAATGTGTTGTGTGCCTTTAAGAGGCGGGGCCTATTGAGTGACATCAGAAAACTGGTCTGTCGGGAAGGCCATTGACCAAGGGGCTCTGTCAGGGTTAACATCTGCTCCATGTGACTGTTTTGCCTCATTCAATAAACGATTGAAAGTGAATCACCGACTGTGGCTTTCCACATCGTCACTCGCAACGACGTAACGTTTGTTCACAATTCAAATTTCGAGGGAATCAAAAGTCAACGTATGACATTTCGGGTTGTACCTTAAACTATTGCCTTTATATGAGGATTAAATTAAGTGCGGAATAAACTGATGCACTGAACATGATTTCCTAAGATTTCACTTTGAATTTAGCACAAGTCAACCAGAATCACAAAGAGTAGTGCATAAACTTTGCGAGTTTCTGCTTTACTTGTCAGTTGAGGTTACAGACACCGATCCGTTGTACAAATGGATTGGTGTTCGATATTCAACCCTCGACACAGTGTGTAATACGAATAATTGCAAAAACAAACACACACCAATGTAAATTCAAGCAGATAAACACAGTATTATAACACAATTAAGGAGAGGAAGTAAACTCAAGTGGTAATCGATTCCAATGAAGGTGAACTGGTGTGTGCAGTGAAACGTAATCTAGAGCCTCTGGGCTGCCATGTTTATTGGCCCAAACCCCGAGAGATGAGACTGGGCTAATGAGCTAGACACTAACACTGGCTCCCGACCCACCTGCTTGGCCAGCCAAGTCCCAGGCTTTCGCTATTAATACCGTCAGACGTTTCAATAAGGGGACTGAGGCTGAAGCAGAGGCCATTATTACACTTCTTTCTCTCTGCTTTTTAATATCGCCTCATCCAGGTGGCGAACAGGCCTGAGATGCCTCGATAGGTTGCAATGGCCATCATATTCAAAACCACCAGAGGGGAGCTACTGATGGAGACGAAATAGACTGACCCCCACTGCATAATATATCTTGTTGTCTCATGATAAAAGACAGCAAAATGTCCTCACTTATTCAACAAAAACAAATCATTGTGTTTTTGTACAAACAAGGGCTGTGTCAAATGAAAAGAAACGTCTGACTTTCAGTGGTTAATTCTCTTTTTTTAATTTATTATTACCTTTGTCAGATTAAAAAAAACAATTGTTCATTAAAATAAAGCACCGTACCTAAAATCTCAGCACGGTATTGTGTACACACACAATTTCCTTCAAGACACAACCTTAAATCTAAACTGAAACTGTAGTCCGTTAAATTGCCCTTGAGAATGCAGCTCCAGTTTTAATAAATAATAATATAAAAGATCTAAAAGATCACATAGATCTAAAAGGAAAATATTAGCTCAGGGTGAACCTAAGAATATATGAACAGTGGCTCCACAGTGTAGCATCCCTTAAAATTAGCATGGGAACACATACGCTGTCAAAGATGGGGTGAGACAAAAGGGGTCAGAGGTTCCTCGAGGTTCTACTTCTGATCAGCTTGACTGTGTGGAGGATGAATGGCCGGGACGAGCGACCTCGGGATGAGTGAGGTCAGTGGGACTCAATGATGTGAGCTATAATGTCCACAGAACGAGGGCACAGGAAGGGAGCGGTCTTTGACATCTTAATTAGCTTCTGACAGATGGCTTTGGCATGGCACAGTTACGATGCATTTTGCAAGTATTAGGATGCCACTGCGGTAAACTACGGACTGCGATCCTAATACCACTTACTTAAGACCACAGTCTTAGATTTAAGCACTGGTAGAGAGCATGCTGTACAGGTAAATACTGTATATTGCTGAGTTGGGCCGAAACCTCTTAAATCAAAATTATTTTTCCAGAAATCTACGCATGTGGTGTTATTTCAAATTACTGATCAGTCTAAAGCAGTGATTCCTAACCTGGGTTCATTCGAACCCTAGGGGTTCGGTGAATCGGTCTCAGGCGTTCGACGGAGCCTCTGCCTCGGAGGTTAAAACACACCAGACTCAACATGTCAATTAGTTATGACACAGTCGCTTGGCCATCGCTGGCTGCAGATGATCACATTACATTGCTTGTCCAATCAGGGCTGCGGGAAATTTAGTTTGCTCAGTCATCACCGTGTGACTGTCGTGATAGTACGTCGTAAAATTTAAAAAAAATTAAACTTATGTCTTGAAATTTTATTTACTTTTTTCTGCTTTTAATAAAGTGTTTTTTTAATGAATTTGTAAAAAAAAAATCATATTTTTATTTTTCACTAATGAATGGTTCGGTGAACGTGCATATGAACTGGTTGGGTACCGCTAACAAAGTTAAGAACCACTGGTCTAAAGTGTTGAAAATGGCTTGCTGTCTTGAGGATGCAATGTTAATGATTGAACAAGCAGGCCGTTTCTGTGGTCTCCTGAAAAGTGACCATTTCAGAGGTACAAAATTTAGGCCTGACGCTTGCGATGTGTTACAACGAGGGAACCGTTACAAATGATTTGTTTATAATACAGTGTCCAGACAAGAATGGCCCTTCACAAATCTCTGACTACATGAAGCAATTCACAGGTAAATGCAAGTCAAGGCAATAGGTGGCTGTATTCCAAGCGGTTAAAAAGCACACAGTCCAACTACTACACAAGAGAAACAAATAAAACAATCTATTGTTCAAAAGGTCAGTGTCATTGGCTTCTTACAGAGTCATCAGATGCTGATGCTGGCCATCCTTCCCACTGTTGATGCCGTACTGGGATGTTGGTTAGGTCTGACACATTCCTCTTCACCTGCAAACAGAAGCGGTAGTAGTAAAATCTGCAATAATACTTTTTTTTTTTTTACACAAGTGAATAAAAAGTGAATACAATGAAGGCTTGCATCAATGAATCCTGTATTTAGGGTGCAGGAAAACAAGAAAGGAGGCAGAGAATGAAGGAGAACAGCCAAAGGATGAAGGCACACCAAGGAAAAAGAGGGAGGGTGGCAGTGTTTTTAGCATTCCTCAGATGCCATGGCTAATGCCCAGTATCAACAGCCCCACGTTCTGAATTGAACAGTATTTCTCTCCCCCCATTTCACGCGCCGATGCTGTATTTGCACCAATTAATAACATTCCATGCTTTTAAATATCTAGCAGCCGGCAGCGCCTGGCCCAAAGGTTGCCGCGCTGTACCGTCCAATGCATTGTTGGTTTAAAGGCCTAACGCCAGCCTGATGTGCGCCAGCCGAAAGGTGATCAAAGCCCACCGGCGTCTGAGGGCTGGCAGCCGTGGATCGTACAACGTTTTTTTTAGCGAGATCTACAGTTTTCAGGCCCGCGGGGCTGAACAATGATGCTGAGCAAACTGCCCATTGTAGGTCAAATCCCACCTTTGTAAAAAGTACTGAGGGGAGAAGGATCCCCGAGCATTTGAAGGGCTGCTGGTCATGCAAGTGGAAACTTAAAGAATGCTACAAACACAACGTCAATGTCAATGTCGAGCACACGGCTGAAACACTGGATTGTGAAGACTATGGAGGCAATGTTGCTCCTGGGTTAGGAGAGAGACACATCAGCTGGCAACAACATTGTGACGATGGCCACTTGCACAATCGGAGGATTATTTTTAAAAAAAATCATTACGATTTAAAAAAAAATAAGATAGAAACGCTCAGTTTTTTTCCCCACCAACGTTTATTAATGTCATTGTAGTTTGCGGTGGTGTACAACTACACTGTTTCAATGCTCCAGCTATGTAGTTAAAAGTTACACAATACTATATCTGAGCGTGCCAGTCCAAAATGAACGTTACGAAAAAGCAGCTTTTTTCCCCCCATAATGCTTATGTTGTGAGTGATGTAATTTGCAATGGGCCAGGCACCACAGAGAATTACAACAGGCCCTAAAAATAAAACAAAAATAATAAATGAGTGGCACAATCTACCCTTTGTCTGTCGGTTGTAAAGCCCTCGCCATAACGCTCCGAGCCGACCCTCATGAAGAGAAGTCATAGCTTGGATGGAGGACTCGGGGTCAAAGCGGGTGGCCAGTGTTATTACAGAGTGTAATATCTATGTTTGACCAGCCGCACTACAGGGATTTGCCTGACCGCTTAGCCACTCGATGAGAAGATGGGAGGAAAGGAGAGGCATAAACACTAGTAATGAAGAGACTGCTGTCAGAGGTTAAAGCAGCCTGAGAGAAACAACAAACTAATGCCCACCACAGAGAGAGTGAAGGTGAGAGGTGGGGACAGAGGAGAATGGAGACAGAATTTGAAAGTAGAGGACAAGCTGCTCCTTTTGTGCAAGGAGAACATGGTAACGCAATCCCAGCTGCATAAACTCTGCCAGTCGATGACATTTTAAGAGCAGAATAAAATTACAGGTTACAACTTTATAAAATGTAAGACTACACAGCACGCTGTACCCGTAACATCTCCAAGTATTCAAATGTATGTTGCAGTACCTTACTAAGCGTTAACAACAGCATTTCAGCCAGAGTCTAACACTGTCCTGTACAACACAGCAGTAAAACTGTCTAATGCTGCCACCTGTCTTCCATTACGGTAAGAGTATTGGTGAAGAGTTAAGGAAACTTTTTTCCTTTTTTTTTTTTGGTGGGGTGACAAATGTCAAAACAAAATTGCTTTTTGACATTTGTCACCAAGAAAAAGAAATCCTTGATATTGTTGTGCATACAGTTGCAGCTCATGATTCTAATTCAATAACAAGGATGGAGTTGAAAATACAGGAGGTAAAGCTGCATAAGTGTTTAAGATAAGACCATCTCAAACTGTGGCGTTCCAACAGGGGTGTTTGAGAAAGTCATCGAGAACATTGGCCTAGACTGGCTTTGGTGCTGAGCGACAAGGCAATGCTTCTCACCGCAAAATTAATGATCCGATCATTGTAAATGCCAATTGCCTGTAATCCCCGCCTGGAAGCGAATCAAAGAGTTTCCATTAAACAGTCACAAGCTTTCTCCCTCGTGCTCTCTTTTGTTCATCTCCCCAAGGCACCAGATGTCTTTCATTTCTTTATTTTAGCCGCCTTCCTTTTCTCAGCTCAGTAGCCTTATCATCTTTTGGTTCCTATATGACTCCCAGCTGCGAAACAAGGATGGGCCCCAGGCCCAACCCCGGGGGGGGGCAGTAGAGGAGGGAAATCCCCAGGACAACGGGTCTGGTCACGGACAACTCGGAGCCCGGCAGCCATCTCTATTCTACCCGCTACTTGCCTGGCAAACATTTGCTCTACAGCTTAGCTCACATGCTAGCCAGCTACTTACCCCCACACTCTTGTCTAGTAATGCCAATCAGAGTGTACCCAGCCCTGTACTCTGGACCCAGAGAAAAAAAAAAGAAGAGACGGGACACTGGGAGACACATGGAGAATGAAGGCGCAGAAGAGGAGGGGCCAGGGCAGATCCCTAAGAGCCACAAGGCAAAGCCAGAGCCTTGTACAAAGACAAACAACAAGACAGGACTGTCCCCATTGATATGCACAAGCAGGACCATCAGCTAGTTTTCAGTGGGACAAAAGAGTGAGCGGCAAGAGAAGGGTGCTCTGTAGTGGAGTCCATATGTCTGTGACTAGACACAGTATGAACAGAAAGGGGAGCCAGGCTGGTTGAATATGGTGTTACTTCTTTGTTGCACTCTCAAGTCCTCGTAGTGGCACAAATACACTCCGCATTCTGGATGGCGGAGTCACTGATGGTGTAGCGGTTCGCTCGCCTGACTTATGTTCAGTCTCCACTCAATGATGAAGTGAATGTGATTGTGAATGGATGTTCGTCTTTATATGTGCCCGGCGACTGACTGGGGACCAGTGGTAGTAGATGTGTAGTCCAACCTTTGCTCAAAGTGAGCTGGGACAAGCTCCAGTTCCTCATAACCCTTAAAAGCTCTGAATGAATTGCACCTGCTAGTTACAGTCCAGTAGTGAATTCCATTTTGCCTCAGTTGAGATGGAATTAACCAACAATCGCTAACAATTACTGGATTTGATTATTTAGCAAATCTCGAGTTCGTGTCGGCATTTTAATGGAGCAAACTCTTCCGGTCGGTCATCTCGAAGCATTTCCAATTTAACTCACATTTGAGGAAAATCAGATACACTTAAATTCCTTTTAATTTTTTCAAAAACTGACGGTGTGCGATGTAATGCAGTGCACCATATGTATGGATGAATGTTGGGTTTTCAGCTTGTCGACTTCAATTCAAATTCCTTCCTATTACATTCACGTTGTCATTCCCATGCGCATCTAATCACTAGCATGGGTCTATACGTTTTTGTTATACCGGAATTTCCTGCATCTGCATCCAAGAATCATGGGAAATATAATCCTACTACCCAATATGAGCTATTTCTGGCGGTGTGTTTCCAATGTTACAATGTGGGACAAGATCATTGCGGCCTGTGGGGTTGTGGGGTAAATAAAATTACTTCCTTCCGATTAACTTTAACATTAATTTTGGGGTTCTCATTCGCATCTAATAGCTAGCAGGAGTTCGGTTTTGTCATATAAGAATGAGAACTCCTTGCTTTCTTGTCTAACAATCATGGGAAATGTAGTCCTACTATCTTCAATGCTGCAATCACCGTCAACACATGTTAAGATTTTTTTGGCTGCGTTATTCCAATGTGAGAATGTGAGACTGGACCGGCGCAAGGGAAACAACATAGCCAGCTTCCAATAGCTGCTGGGGTGGAACAAAAAAGGTTGGCGAATGGTGAGTGCATTGTTTACAGCTGTTGAACTGTCAACCAAGATTGTTATTATAATCTTATCTTAAATAATTAGCATTAGACAAAGTAATAACACAACGACCGATCACCAGATTGACTAGTGATGGTCAAACTTTTTATTTCTTCATCTGGTGAAGGAGCCCCTCCTCCCCCATGTAGTTGCACGGTGAACAAAAAGCAAGAGAGACTTGATGTTCGACGAGTCTGACGAGCATAATAACACTAAATTGATCAAGTACACATTAGGGAAAATTAGAATTAGCTATTTAAAAGAGAAAGCTTCACAAAAATAATGCCCCATTTAATCCAGTTCCTTTTATGTATTTTTTTTTTAAATAGACCCATTCATTCACATTGCGCCGATAAATAGAGTACAATGACGGGATTTCATTTGTTATTAATAACTTGCAAATGGACCATGTGAGTAAGTCTCTACGTAGTGTGACAACATTATTCAATTCAACATCATGGTTAAAAAAAAGATCCCGAGCTAAGGAGTAAATATATAAAAGGCACGGTCAACATGGGGTGAGCAGAATCCAGATCTAGTCAGGTTAAAGTTCTAGGCCTCATTTTCTCTTCAGGGGTCTTGGAGATGCTTAAAGACAAGCATGCGTTAGGAAAAGACCACAACACGGAGGCCCGTTAAAGCCCACATTGTGCCTACGTGGTTTCCTACCGGCTCTTACAGCACCCCCACCATGCCGACAGTCCTTAGCCTACTTTCTGGAATCATGGTTTTCCTCCTCCCACACCACGGGGAACCCTCCCCAGTGTTTGTAATCCCAGTAGAAACACTTAAGGTTCACAGTGGGTGCTCATCAAAACCATCTGGCTGAGAAGAAGAGAAGAAGATGACAGAGGAGGAGGAATGGGACAGTGCAAATAAGGAGAGAGCCAGGAAACCAGGGAGGCAAGCTGCCTCCTTCCAACTCAAATGCTGGTTCTACTAATTTGGTCAATTAGCACCATCACAAACCCTGCTCACAGCCTGATTATTATCGGTATGATCTTCACACTTACTGAGGAGCAAGGCCCTGTAGTGGCAGCAGTGAGCAAGCAGTAACTTCCCATTGCGGCTGGAGAATGAATAATTAGTTTAAAAAAAAAAACTTGTCAAATGGGAAAAGAGAGAGCTCAAGAAGTTAATCCTATATTAGACAGTTCTAATTTGTATGGCTGGGCGATGTGGAAAAAAAATCTCAATATTCTTGCCAGCCAGATATCTCGATAATGATATGAGATAGTTTTCAAACTTTTTTTTTTTTTTAAGAAAAAGCAAAATATCAATTCAAAGGACATGTAAAGCGCAGTTTTTAATTAAAACTTTCTGACAGCCATCAACAACACCAAAATAAAATTTTTAATTCACATTGTACTCCAACTGTGCTTTAATGAAGAAGAACACTTTGAGACAAACAAAGTGTTTGCTTTTTTGTATGTGTGTGCGCGCACGTGTGTTAACTGGAACAATGTGTGTGTATGTTGTTCTGTACCAATTTGTCCAGGCATATGTAGCTTGATGCATTACGTAGTAATAGTGCGAAGGGCACAATGCTTGACACCCCCCCCCCCCCCCCCCCCCCCCCCCCCCCCCACCTGGGGTC
>CAAKHF010016516.1:20051-38922 GCA_901007745.1 Hippocampus kuda
AAAGAAATGGACCCAACTCGTACAAAAAAAAATGTGAGAGGTGCAGTGTGAACACCAACACCATATATACACACACTATACTGTGTGTGTGTGTATATATACATGCATACACATACACACTTTTATACACTGTTTGAAAAGAGAGCAAGCAACAATGTAAGGTGGGACTATACAAAGAGTGTAAATAAATGTATTATTTACACAAGATATTGCGGCAGGACACCTTCCTCTCAAAATGTCACAAAGAGTGAGAGAAATTGGAAGGACCCACGACCAAATGTCTCTTTATTGACTAGCGATGTTTAGACATTCTGGCTGGAACCATCGACTGGTGGTCATAGACTGCCACCTGGTGCACTTTCTCAGCTACTACAATGATCCGTGTCATGAAGGATGTTTAATTCAAGGATGGTTTGAAGGAGGATATTTGAGA
Source organism: Hippocampus kuda (assembly GCA_901007745.1). NCBI lineage: Eukaryota > Metazoa > Chordata > Actinopteri > Syngnathiformes > Syngnathidae > Hippocampus > Hippocampus kuda. The sequence goes on from CAAKHF010016516.1 coordinate 20,485, forward strand.
AATCAATTCAAGCCAAATACCTGTTTTTGCTGGTGCTGGCGGTAGGGGCAATGTCGGGAGTCAGGACATACAGGCTGACGTTCCTTGGCAGGTGTAAACTTCGTAGCACCGTCTGAAGCAAAGACACAACCATGTGTGCTGTGTAGATCAATTTTGAATTTGCTACAACACATTCTGACTGGAATTTGAGCAAGCTTGTTAAATGAACACAGGCAAGAAGTACCGCATACTTACAATTTTTATTTGATGGTTTCAGATGAGCTTTTGGATTGTAATATCAAGTCTCTTTTTTAAAATAAGATGTAAAGGAAGAGTAAAAAACTACAAAAAAAAAGCTATGCTAAAATGCTTCCATGTTTGGAAATGTAAATGATTTGTCTTTTTTGTCCAAGTTGTATTTAGGGCTGGGAAATATGGTCTCTCTCTCTCTTTTTTTAAATAGATTTTTTCCCCTTTGCTTGTCGTTGCAACATGAACAAAATTCTCAAAAATGACAATCTGTCAAAATTCTGAGTCTGATTGGAATGGCCTCTGAAATATTCGTACAATCAATGCATGTCAGTGTACACGCATGTTCAAAAAATTTGATTTTGATAAATTAATTTGAAGAAGTGGGTAATATTAATTACTTGCCCAGCCCTAAGTGTGCTTCTTCATTAATAGGTCGAAACTTACGCTATCTGACACATCGCCACTCTTCCATCCTTTCAGCTGCATTTTGGATACAGGAACACCAAGCTCTGTTTCAAGAATTTGTTTGATTTCACCTGTGGTTCAGAACAAAAAAAATGTACATCTATGATCAAGAGGGATTGCTACAGACATCCATTTGCAGTACGAGACAAGCGCTACTGCTCACCGACTGTGCTGCCTTCCTCCAGCACCAGCTCAACAGTGCGTTGCCGGTACTCCACCCTAAAGTTGAGCATCCGAGGCAGGCGTTCTATGATGTGTCGGGAGGAAGGTACGCTGGGACAAAACGTGGAAGCCAAGGAAGACAACGGAGAAGGGGACGAAGACAAAGAGGATTGCGAAGGAACTGCGCCTTCGGCTACGACATCGGCTGCTTCTGATGTGTTGTGAGGTCCGTACATGCTGGCTTGGCTCGCCTCACTGGAAAAGTTACTGTCACAGGGGTCGAATGGTTAGCGACAAAGTTTCCTTTGTGTCAAAGAAACATTTATGATTTTTAGCCTTGCAGTTATGGCAGGTAAAAAGCAGGAGAGAAGGAGAAGTATATTAAAGAGGCCTAAAAACACTTAACTAACAAAAATTAAAAAACTAAAATTATATATTTTAAGAATTGTTTTTCTTTCTTTTTTTTTTTACGGAGGACGACGCAGCATGCTGTTCGAGCACAGTTGGACACGAACCACAGTGCGTATGAAGGCTGCTTATAAAATACTCTAATTGTCTCAAACAAAAGTGTGCAGGTTTTAATAAATGAATCCTTTAATATGATAATAGTCATATTCTTATTGGAACTTTTAACTTAAAGTATGTTTCCTGGAAAAGAAAGTCCAAATTGATTCAAAATGGGGTTAAATTGATTCAAAATGGGAATAATAGCATGTGACGTGAGCTTGTCCTTCAAAGACAAACTCTTCCAGCAAGGCTTTGCAAGAGCTGTAGGCTTTTTCCCCAACCATCTTACAGAAGGATACATGGGAAAGGAAGTACATTGTGAAACAGGAGCGCTTGTGTAGCCACCAACTGGCTCCTCTTCAAGTTACTTGGGAGCTTGCGAGCCGACCAATGGTTGCTGCATTATTTCCCGTGCCAGCCACTTAAGCAAAATGTGTTGGTTGCAGGTCACACTGCCAATCAGCACCCATTCACGGCGGCGAGTCCCTTTTGAAAGGCCAGCAATAATCTCATGGCCCAAGGGCCTGAACCTCGCTGCAGCACATGCATGCACACTAGGGCTGTGAATACCACACAATGCAATACAACAGAGTGGGTTCAGATGGGCTTTGTGCATTCATGAGTGTCAGCTAACCGTGGATGCGGTGTGAAGGGTACAAAAGAATCTTTTCTTTTCAGAAACTGTGCGCAACGCCAAGGTTCGATGAAAGACTCCTTGAAAAGCAAATTGTGCATTGTACAGCAAGTTCATTTTTAAGTTATTGTGACAGGTTAATGAAGAAGAATCAGGACATAAATCTATTCTCAATCTGTTTGGTGAATCCAACCTGAATCAGGACATAAATCTATTCTCAATCTGTTTGGTGAATCCAACCTGGGTTGTGCTAAACCAAAAAATGGTTCATGTTGTATTCCAAACATCCAACATATGATATATTGTATTAATTGTCTTACTATATTTCCAATGGGGTGATTATTTCAAAATTGAAACAAACAAGAGGTTGGTGTTCCGGAATAAAGTGTTTTCAGGTTTCCTCCTGGGTGGTGATGTCTATTTTGAGTATCATCTCGTCATGGACACGCACAAAAATGAAACAAATCCATATTCCAGATTGTGGTCAGTAAAAAGGGTCACCAAATTGTACCACTGAAGCTATACAAAAAGTTTCATCCAAAAATTTTTGAGAGTTACGTCCATACGTTTACATTTCAGTGCCTCACATAGCCACGCTCTCAGCAACTCTGTAAACGTGTCAGGAGGATGTCTCCGTGACAATTCTGATTTCATGCGCAACTGCCCAGCATTTGCGACGTTAACAACCACCACGATACGTGGCCAAGAGTGGCATGAACACAGTCACGCTGCATTTGTTCATCCGATGCTTACCTCTTCAATTCAATGACTGTGTGTAATCTGGCTTCTTACCTTTGCAAGATGCCATTCTCCTGTGGTATCACCCCATTGATGGCGGCCTGTTATGATAAGACAAAGAAAAAGACATTTGGTTGGGCTGATTCTATTCTATCAAAGGAGAGTGTAACATTTGTTGTGCCGATTTTGCTCGCTCAGGTGAGCCTTTGTTTGAGGGACAATTGAATAGATTTGTCCCGAACACTCGCTGTACTTCTCTGCAACAAAAGGCAAAGTAAAAGCTACCCAATGCTTATTGGTACAACAAGTCCCCAGATCAAGTTTAATTTTGTAGCGTAGTATCATATTGTATAATGAAGATGTAGATGTCTGGCAACAAGAAGAGTTCTGACCAAAAAAGCAACATCGACACATGAATGCCATCAATTTTCCTCAAACTCAACCCTAATGTCTCCCTGACCCACAGTTGTGGTGGACTTGAGCAAAGCGCTTATCATACACCGAACTGTTCCTAAAATTGCAAATTGTATTTTTTCTCCTTAGGTAATGTGAATATTGCGTGTTTTTTTTTTGTTACGAAACTTTATGCAACAACAGTTGAACAAGTAGTGCTGTGCGATGTAACAGTGAAATATAAAACCATCTACAGTACAATATTACCTTGTATGGCTCATATAGGTACTTTGATGTGTGGGATATTGGGTTAGTTCTGCTGCTACACTAATGCAGGGTCCCAAACAGTAACACAACCACAGTACGTCATCCTTGTAGCTCACTTTCCAGGTATGAGTAAGCTATTGACATTCAATGCAACTGATACGTACATGTAACAGTTGAATTAAGGGTGGGTTAACTGGTCATGCCTGGAGAGTGGAGCAAAGGGGTGGCGGACTGAAGACCCAAATGCGATATGACGCTGGCGTTAATATCTGGTGAGATTCGCCAAGGTCTCGGGTGGATGACTGTGGTTGAAATTTTTGAGATTTTGTGCAGCTTTAGATGCAATTTGGTCATGAAGCCATTATTTAGCAATGTGCATTATCAGCTTGACAGTATAATTTTAAACAGACACATTTTGACTTAGGACGTGACCTCGCATTGAACCCTGTGATGTGACCTTGACTTGAACTGCCGTACTGGCAAGTCCAATGTGGTCAACTTTGCAGATGAATATCAGATAATGCTGTGCATGCATCACCTTCGCTGACTTGCAGTGTCACACCTAAGTCCTGCTCGAACAAGCACCGGGACAGTTTCTAATTTCTAGGTAAATGAAAGTACTGCAACGGCTACTCTTAAACAAACGAGCTAGGACAGCTCTTAGGGAAAACGAATATGCCCCGACAGCAATTCGGGAAACCGAAAGTAAAGTATCCATTGAAAGCTACGCCCTATTTAGAGTATGTAAGATTTGCTTTGGGATATTGACCCTGCACATTTGTGCCTTGACCACGGGCATTGTCTGTATCACACTTGTGCCCTGAACGTTCTGATAAAATCTTTTTGAAGCAACTTCTCCATTTACAGCCTCTGATTTCACACCTCAACTCAGCCCGAATTCAAACAAACACGCGGAGGACTCGGAGGACAGCGAAAGGATCCCGCCGACCACAACACCCTCTCCCTCCCCGGCTCCAACAATCACTTGCTGAGTCGTAGAATATCAAGATACAACTTCAGGTTCCATTGCAGTTTGACACGACTGAAGGAGAAGTTGGAATTGGACCCGTAAACTTCCTATAACAAGATGAGCCAGCGCAGATTTTGTCACAGAGACAGTTGAGTGGGAAAATGCAGGCATAGTTAGGAAATTAATGAATGAATTGGTCTTAATTTTTTTTTAATTTTGCTATGTTGTCTTGTGATTAAAGAGGAGGAGACATCAGGGTCGGCTTAGCTATAGCAATGTCTGCTTCGCACAGAAACTTGTGAATGTATTCGCACCAAAATACACCAACCCCCCACCCCAAAAAAACCCTCCAAAAAGCACATTTGTTTTGTCAAGTGTTTACAAAAAGTGCAAGTCATCACATTCACAGGTGCAGCGCGCAGGCAAGCTGGATTCTGTGCTGTCACAATGCTGCCCATTTTCAACTCCTGCCAGCATTGGAAGAAGTATACAAAAAGCTCCCAAAATGTTTTCCCCACTAAGGCTGTTTTTTATTACCGCCACCAAGGAGGTCATGTTATAGGTTATGAACATTCACGGGAGTTTTTGTCCCCTTCTCAGAGCTGACATTATTCTTCTTAAGGCCACAAACTAGTCATCACGGACCCGACAGAGCCTGTGTTGATGCATCAATAATCATAATAACCATCATGTGTGGCATCAGCAAGTCTCGAAGTATAAAGGATCAACGATAAAGTGTGTTTTGCTTTTTCTTTGCGATGTGACAGATTGATAACCATACCCAACATTTTGCCAATGCCACTTTGTGGCTTTTTGTTCAGCTTTGGCGTTTTGTCACATTCCACGTGTCATTGTAGTTTATACAAATTATTTCCAAACTGCTTACCTGGCCGGATGCTTTGTTAACTAAAATAATCACAATATAAACATATTATATCATAATAATAAAATCAAAGGTTGTTCTGTAATGGTGATTGAGACCTGTGGGTCAAACAGCCAAGCCTCGAACTTACCACTAAGTCCCAGTTATTAAGCTCTAACAAGGCGATTGCCTCTGCAATGTTGTCGATTCCAGTGCAAGCCTATGAATAGGGGGAAAAAATACAATGAGTGGCACTGTACACGGGTTAAGATATAGCCTCCATTTTTAAAAAATGTGTTCTTAAAAAACCAAGGAATAAAATACTGTGTGAAAATTATCTCTAGAATTCAACAGCAGAGAGGTGGATCGAATAACCATGTTGTGCATATGATGCTTTGAACCTTTTCGAAGTGCAGTTTGATACATTCTTACTGCACCATATTGTATTTGACACGTTGTGACACATGTGGCAAACCTAGGCTCCCTTCAAAGTGCATCACGAACTAATCTTCATCGTGATGTACGATGAGTGACGGGGAGGTAAACATGTCAACAGTTCACAGCTATATGTGGAGCAAGGTAACTCCACTTTCGGCCAAATGAAAATTATTTCCCCAGCTAACAGGCAAAAAGCCACATTAAAGCCACTTGGTTCGAGTGTTTAGGCGACCACATTTCGCTGGAGTGTTGTTGACGAGGGACAACGAGAGCTTCATGCTAATAACAGCATTCAGTTAGCAAGCTGTCAGTTGGTTAGCTCGGTGTGTTAGCCGCAGAAAGCAAAGACTCCCAGCCAGGGAGATCCGTCTAAGAAGCCGCTTAGGTGGAGGCACCGCACCGTGACACAAACACACTCCGACAAGCATCGTTTGGGTCGACAGACCTGAAAGTCCGCCAGAATCATCTCCCTGTCCAGGTTGCTGTCGCCGCTGTCGGAGGCCATGGCGATGACTGGCTAAAAGCAAGGCTTCTTCCACGGACTGTCGTCGCTTCCCCCTAGCGCAGGAGGATACTGAATGTAAATAAAATACTCGACTTAGACGTAATGACCCTTTAGGAGGCGTGTGAAACAAAAAGGATGATCTTAACTGGGATGGAACTGCTTCAGGTAGTCATTCTACAAAGTAGCGTTAGAATTCGATGCTTTACGGCAGCTGACGTAAAGGAATGACAAATGCTGCAACGTAGCCGAGGATACGTGAGACTGGACAGTTGTAAAGAGAGCCTGACTCACGGTTCGCTTCACGATTCGATTTTTAAAAATAAATTCACGAATATAATAAATATAAGTTCAACGAGCAATATATTTATTAGAATTATTTCATATATGTATTACATTCATAATTCATATCGGTAGCTCCCAAACCTTTTACACCAAGAACCACCTAAAAAAAAAACACAACCATTCTGACCAATATGAAATTACATAAGCATATTGGGCTGAAATGTTCATCAAAAAACAAGGCCGATGTTGTATAAAAATTATATTTAACATTATTGTAATGCACTATAACATTATGCACACTTGGACAGTTTGCACATTAACAGTGCACTTTAATAGTGATGTCAAGTTTTAAAAAATACTTTCAATATGTTCTATGGAGCACCATTAGTCTAAACAGAACTAAACATGGTATTCTGATTAATATTGCGCATTGGTAGAATACGAATTAATCACATTAACCCACACCGGTTTCACCCAAGAAAGGGGGCAACCATTTTGACATGTTTCTGCCACACACTGTTTAGGGAAATCAACATCAAAGGGCCGTTAACTCGCATTTCGAATGTCACACGACCAAACCCAGAAAACAGGTGAACCAATGCCTCGATGAAATGAAGTTAAAAGTTAAATACAGCTTAAGTGTCCTCAAAACATGCACTGTACTAGATCCCCAAAAAGCCATTCTAAGATTCTGCATATTTGGAACTTTAAATTCAGTGATTCTTTCACATACCACTAGAGGGAGCCTGCGTACTACACTATGAGAACCACTGATACTGTACTGTATTAAAATACTGTAAATAGATATGTATGAATGTGGTACAATGATTGAGTAGTTATCACATCCGCCTCACATTACCACACTGTGAGGATCACTAGCATGTATTATGTGTAATAATTCATATTGTTAAATGAATTTATCTCTGGCATTTGGATCTCCGATTATACCTAATATTGTGGCCAGCGAGTGTATCTTGGAACTTTTGCCCATTATTCGAGGCTATAATTTCGAGCTCTATTAGCAGCAACAATGCGTTGGGATATGATTATAAATCAGAGGGGAGAATTGATATTAATAATGCTGTGATAAGTGGTTCTGAATGTACCATGTGATCAAAAGGCTCTGTAGCTTGATTTTCGAAACCTCAGCACATATGACGGGTTGAGACCTTAAATCAAAGTCCACATCGTTTTTTTAAACAAATCTTTCATATTATAGGAAAATCGTTGCTTGTAGTCAAATGGTTTGGGTTGCCTGGCCACTTGTTAATTGAGAAATTAAAGAACCAAGTAAATCCCTCAATTTCGGAAATGTGTCTGTGAGCAAGCTGTTTTATACTTCGCCCCACTTGTAATGTAAGCAATGTAACAGTGGGCCTGTTATTGTCACATAAGTACACTCACACCTGGATTCTCGGTCAATGACATGGAAGCTTGGCTGACTGAAGTTCCAGAGAGAAAGAGTCACTTTCAAGCTGCTTCGTCTGATCCGCAGCACTTACTTGATTGCTCAGTGAAGTTGTTGACGCGTATGAGTTGGCAGGCAGGTACAGTATGTGATTGTGTTCCATGCACCACAGAGAGCAGAGTGGATGAACTGGTGCCTCCACAAGTCAAAATGCTCCATTCACTTTTCCCTTCTCACTCTGGGATCTGCTTCTGCAGAACTTTTGGCCAATTTGCATACCTGCTGCTGAGGTGGACATTTTTAAACAGCAATTAAAAATATATTTAATTAACGGGTATTCTGGTATGACTAAATTTTTTTGACCTGTTTATTTTTTGTTTGTTTGATTAGTGTTTTTGTATTAACTGTATAAAAAATGACTTTTATAACCATGTGAAGCACTTTGTGAGTCCTCATGAAAAGTGCTACCATATATGCACGGGTGGACTTTTCATTAGGCAAACACAGGCAATTGCCTGTGGCCCAGAGATATCCAGGGGCTCCGATTTTTTTTAATTTAAAACAATCCCTATTATCTTCAATTTAAAATTACATGCTGAAAAAAACACATAAAATGCGTCATCCTTCATGATCATGTTGTGCACTTCCCCTCCCTTGTCGTGTAATGGACTATTCAACCGTCTTCCTGCATGTGCACAAACTTCATTGAGAAAGAGGATACAGTACCAAAACAAACTCATTGGTGTGTTGCCAGAAAAACAAAGTCGATTTTTGCTTTGCTGTTGTATATGTTGCTCCATGTACAGCACTTTGTGTGCAGCGATAGCTGTTTGAAAGTGTTCTTGAAATACATTTGAGTTGAGTTGAGATTTTCCCGCAAAGATGTAGGTATTAACCCTTTCATGCATGAATTATGATAATCACATCACGATTTTATTGGATTGTTTTCACTAATAAAGTTTTACGTCACGTTTATGAAAATTATTGACATTTTGTAGATTTTTTTTATAGCGACTGAAAGTCAGTACTAGCCAATACCAGTAGAGGGAGTGAGACTACAAGGAAAAAAAAACAAGCGACGGCACCACACTGTCACTTGCAGAAGAGAAATGACAAAATGTCTCTTTTAGAGGAAGCTAACCGCCTCCTTGTCCTGTTAAGATTTCATCCAATCTTGACTTGTCTTTTGTTTTTTTTTAGGAGGAGGGGAGTCATGCACAACTGCTGTATACGTTAATAAGGATACAGTGTTTTGCAAAGGTATACTAATATCAATTTTATAGACAAATAATACTATTTATAGTCGTGCGGGGGCGGGGGCGCGAGATGTTTTCCTCTTCCAAGCGGGGGGCATGACAGAAAATAATTGGAGAACCACTGCAGTAGTGGGAGCGATACTGCAAGGAAAAAAAAAAGCGACGGCACCACATTGTCACTTGCAGAGGGGGAAATGATTAAATATGAAGGGAAAAGGGGGAGTGTCTCCTTGATAGTTACGTTTGTGCGTGTTATGTATGAGTCTGTGTGTGTGTGTGTGTGTGTGTGTGTGTGCGTGTGCGTGTGTGTGTGTGTGTGTAGGGGCGTAATTGTTTAAATTGTCTTAAATTAAATCGAACAAATGGGGAAGTGTCCCATTTGTTTCTCCTGCATGCAATATCGCCCCATGTCTCTTTTAGAGGAAGCTACCCGCCTCCTTGTCCTTACAGATTTCATCCAATCAGGACTTGTCTTTTTTTTTCTTTTTTTTTTTTTTTAGGAGGACTGGAGGCACGCGCAACTGGCACACATCCTCCATCGTATTCCCGTAAAATCAACCTTTTTCCTCAACCAGAGAAGTGATTGTAGGAGGTCTTTATTTGGGCATACGCCGTCGAATCGAGTGTGGTTTATGTGGTCCGTATCCGAGGCAGCACATTTGAAAATGAGCGGGAAATAACCGTGAGTGTCGTCATTTTTATTTTTTTGCCTCGCATCTGTTTAGAGCGCCCGCTGCAGCCGTTAATTCATCTACTACTGTATTAGGCTTCCTTTTCACGTCTGTTGGCATACATTCTCCTTATTTTAATTTTGTATTCTTGTCTTTTGCCATTGTTGTTGTCATACCGGCGCCCGCCTCACAGATGCATTATTATTATTATTATTCTAATTATTATAAATGATATTGTTAATAATAAGAACAACCATGACAAATGACACCTTAATTATTTATTTATTCTTTTTTTGGGGCACTTGACACTTTTTTATCCCCAGTCGGAATTATTTATTTATTTATTAGTAGAAATGGTAACGTCATTAACATTGTTTATTGTTAAAATGATCATTCGTGTTTGTTATATTTGTGTATTTTAATACTGTATATAGTCGATATTACATGTATGTGTATTCTAGTACAGTATTTCAATAACGTCTGAAAGTGTATTTATATGAAGTCACTCTACGCAAAAATAGACAGCTTGTTGCATACTATTACCATATCAATTAAAACATCGTAATGACATTTGGTAATGCGCTAATATAGACTGCTGCCCATGTAAACACAAAACTCCCTGAATTAATGTTTTATACAGTAGAAATGTACGGTCGTGAAATGCATATGATATTAAACAATTTTTATTTCATCTTATATAATTATCTTGTTAAATAATGTATAGATGCATCCATTATCTGATCCGCTTATCCCCACTCGGGTCGCGACTGTGTTGGGATGAATCCCAGATGTCTTTAGTGAAAGGCGGGGTACACCCTGAACTAGTCGCCAGCCAATCGTGATGATATATACATGTATTTGTTGTATTATATTATGTTAAATATAGTATATTTTAAATAAAATACATAAATATAAACAAATATTATGGCTATACTTATTCGATTCTGTTTATTAGACATGAAATGAGATATAACCTTCGCATTATAACAAAACATTTGACACGATGTTATGCACTCCTTATAAGGATTCACTTCAGGTTAGACATCCAATTTCTATGGATCTGTTCAACAAACATGGAAAGCCAATTGAAGCATATCATGTCTCATGCTAGGCCTCATGGGGAGGAGTCTTCCCCCACCCCCACCCCGTTCCCTCTCTCTCGCTCTCTCTTCCGTATGATCATTTCAACAGAACATATACCTCAATTCATAACAGATCGATTTTGGCCTCCTGTAATCTGCCTTTTTTCACCCCCAAGAATGGCTGTCACTTTGTCACTAGCCGATCGCCTGAGCAGTGCCTCTGCCAATGGAAATTTACCAGAGGTTTTATTGTTGCTGCAAAGTGGAGCTTCTGTCAATGGAAGGAATATTTTCAAAAGGACTGCATTACAGGTTGGTTTGTCCTTTGTTCCCCCTCTCTTCCAAATAGGTTTGGATATTTTACTTATAAAGCTGTGCTCTTGGACCTCCCTAACTTGTACAGTTATACAATATAATTTTTTGATCATTTTTCATCAGAGAATAGTCCAAAAGGAGAAGTAATGGGTGAAAAAAACAGCACAGTGGAGGCCACATGCTCCACAATGGACCAGGCTAATGTGACGTATTTAGATTCATCTTGCTAAGTATAATGTTCACATTGTTTTCAGCAAATAATTTAACTTAAGAAATATGTATGGGCTTTTTGATAGTCCAATCCCTACTGAATATTAACCCTCTGACTTGAGCTATAAAAGTGCTTTCAACAAAGGCTTTCAGTTGAGCATAATTTTCCATAAACTAAGTAAAACACAACCTTGATGGTGAAGTGTCAGTTAAAAACAAAAAAGACAGGAAACCAAAATGGAGGTCTTGAATGAAAATGGCTGAAAGTCTTGCGCAATAAAACCCTCTATTCTGCCTGCTTGGATTTTTATTTAATTTGTAGTACACTCGCAACAAAGATTTATGAGTGTCTTTTGTTTGTTAATATGCTTGTTTTTACTGTCCAGAGATATAACGGAAATTAGCATGCCTAATTGTCCTCTTTAATAATAGAAGCAACATATATGCAGGTTTTTTTTACCTCAATCCCCCCCCCCTCTATTGGTGTTATTTAATTTTGCTTATGTTTTGATCTCATTATAAATAACTATGATAGAATTCAAAGGCTTTTTATTACAATGCCAACGGCAAAAGGCTTACCTCTCCCCAGGTCGTCAAATTGAGCAGCACCGCGGTAGTCGAGGCCCTCCTGGATGCCGAGGCTGACCCCAACCTCCGCGACCCGGTCCTCGGCCTCACGGTCACCCACGACGCCGCCCGCGAAGGCTTCGTAGACACCGTCCGGGCGCTGCTGGCTTACGGAGCGGACGTGAACCTCGCGGACGAGCGTGGAAACCTCCCGCTGCATTTGGCCGCCAAGTGGGGCCGCATTGAGGCGGTCCGGGTTCTCGTGGGAGCCACCGCGGACCCCCTGAAGGCAAATGTTGATGGGCACACCGCGGAGCAGTTGGCGCTTCTTAGCGGGTACGGTGACACGGCCGCCTGCATCCGCAGCTACCTTCGCTAAGGTGAGAACACTGATTTTAATAGACACTTGTCTAAAAATATCACAATGAAAATTTTATTCCAAAAAAATCATTTCACGAAACAAATACAACAGTGACTAAATCATACTTCCATTTAATTTAACCAAGCTAATTTATAATTTCGGTATGAGCCCTAGCTTTAATATTCGCTTATATCAAGACATAACCTGCTCACTTGCCTTAGCTACTACCGTTATCAAGGCACAAGAACATTTAATTCTTCCAAAGTTGTTTCATTAAACCAAACACAAAATTCATGCTTCCAAAAAAATCTTTTTTTTTTCTCTTTGCTGTACCCTCGATATAATCTGGTACCTACCCATCATTACCTTGAGATGTGATTTCATTAATCTAAAAAAAGCCAATTTATGAAGCAAATTAGTATCGGCAATAATATTCAATCATGTAAACAACATAACCTTCTATCTCCTGGTACCATTAACTGTATCTAAATTATAGATACATTAGGAACATCTATTTCATTCTCGTCAGTCATTTCATTAAAGGAAAAAACATAAAATTCATACTCAGAGTCAATTTTATCAAGCCAAGTTTAGTATTCGTTGTAGTTTCATTATTCAGTAATGTCAACGACATAATCTGCTAACTACATACCTGTAGACTAGATACATGTCTAAAATATTGAGACAAGGAACATTTAGTTTTCTAAAGTCATTTAATTCAAGCAAAAACATACTTGAAGTCAATTTTATCAACATAATTTTGGTGTAAGTCGTAATTTTAATATTGCTAATGTCAACAACATAGTCTGTTTATTGCATTAGTTTTAGCGCTGTATCATAATCTGTAGATCTAAAATATAGACACAAGGAATATTTAGTTCTCAGTGGACATTTCATTAAAGCAAAAAAACAAAAACAATACTTGAATTCAATTTGATCAAGATAATTTTTGATATTAGTCAAAGTTTTATTATTCACTCATGTCAATGACATCGTCCGCAAACTACTGTACATTACCATTAGCTGTAGACTAGAAACTTGTCTAAAATATTGAGACAAGGAACATCTCGTTCTCTAAAGTCATGCCATTTAAGCAAAAAAAAAAAACATTGAAAAAAAACATACTTGAAATCAATTTTATCAATATAATTTTGGTATAAGACGTAATTTTAATATTCACTAATGTCAACGACATCGTCTGCTAGCTACTGTTACTATTTTCTACAGCCGTATCATTGCCTGCAGTTCATTTATTGCTCAATAAGAACAAACATTGACACTTGTTCAAAATACAGGCATTATGATTCAAGTTTTTCAAGCATGTCTTGATTCACATTGCTGTGTGTTAGCGGTTTACCAAGGCAACTCTGAATCCTTGGACTCAATAATTGCCATGCAACTGGGTGATCTATTTTTTTCTGTGTTACTTCTATGTGCCAAAACAACATCAAAGTCAATTCATGTTTTTTGTACTCTCTTATTTGGAGCTGAGAACATCAGTGGAGTTCTGACATAGACTCACTCAGGATCTGAGGTGGAACCGACGGTAGAAACTGACAAGAAACTAAGACTGGTTTAATATTTAATTAGTCCAAAATCAATAAACCCAAGACTATAGAAATGAGCCATACTTACAGGAGAAGGACATGAAAGGATGAGAGCTTCACAAAGAAACCATAGTGCCAAGTCGACTGGTGAAATCACACTGGTGGAATGTCTAGGACAGCAGACACGGACACGCCTAGATTCCTCCGCAAGACATTCAGGAGGTCAGACACAAGGAGATTATCTGGGCATTGTGCCATGGGAAAGAGGCCTGGGGGTGGTTGGTGCTCACCTGGGACATGGGCATAGCATGGGAATTCCAGCACACGCGCAAAAGTATAGCAAGCTCAGGCAGGAGTGGCAAAAAAGGTTTCGTCAAAAAACTGGGGAAAACCCAGGGGAGGAAGGAAAAAGCATAGCATTCAGGGAGCTATGAAGTCATGGTTTGGAAAAATATCATTGGAATTCTGTTAAGTATCTTGTTATTTATTGTTATACAAATTGCAATTTAAACCTGACTCTTCTGTGTGGAATTGGTGTGTAAATATCCAGTTTTTTGTCAGGACTGACAACAGTGAAATGGTCTCCTCCTAGTTTACTGCAGTCGTCAGCCATCTTTGTTCAACTGGAACGTTTTGCAGTCTTTGTAAAGTCCTACTGGAATATTTCCTATTTCCTATCATATAATGCAGCATATTTTCCAAGATTAGGGCAGCTAGGCGGAGCATGAGGAAAGCCGAAGAGCTGATTGGCTGGGACAAAAGCTGATGAAACCAGGTCAAAGTCTTGATAGGGCATAAAACGACTCTAACCAGGTGTAACCAAGCACAAAAGAAACATTTTAAACATTTCTTATCATTAATGATCACAAATGGACATGGACAAAGAACTTTTTTTAATGTGTGTTAGTTATTGTGAGACAGCAACCTCAATGAAACTGAAAGTGACCTGTCTTTTCAACTCTCATATCCTCTGTTGTGCTTGTGCAATTCATTTTCCTTTAACATTCACTTCAATAAAGTTCCTTCCTTTTCCCTCACAGAGTTAATAAAGTAGATATTACCTGCTGTACAGAGAATGTCCTAGCGACAGAAGAGACCAAATTTCAACTTTTTGGCAAGGAACATCAGTTCTATGATTACAGATGCAAAAATGAAGCATACCAGGAAAAGAACACTGTCCCTCTGTTATGTTCTGGGTATGCTTTGCTACAACTAGCACTGGGTGTCTTGAATCAGTGCAGTGTACAATGAAATCTCAATAGTATCAAGGTAATGGAGAGAGAAATATGCTACCCATTGTCATGATTCTGTTATGGATCTTGTATAAAGATATTAATTCATTGATTTTCCGAACCGCTTCATCCTCACTAGGGTGATAATGACCGCTTATCTGTTTATCATCATGAGGGTCACGGGTGTGCTGGGGTCTATCCCAGCTGTCTTCAAGCAGTAGGCGGCTTACACCCTGAACTGGTTGGCAGCCAATCGCAGGGCACATATAGACAAACAACCATCCGCGCTCACACTCACACCTCAGGACAAGTTAGAGTGTCAAGAATCAACCTATCCTGCCTGTGTTTTTGGAATATGTGAGGTGGAACATGCGAGGAAACCGGAGTACCCGGAGAAAAGCCACACAGCCACAGGAAGAACATGTAAACTCCAAACAGCAAGGCCAGGGCCGGAATCGAATTTATGACCTCTGCCCTCACTGCAAGGTGGATGTGCTAACCAGTCGATCACTGTGATGCCATGACCCAAACCTAACATTTAAAAACACCCAAATATGGCAAAGAGCAAAACACTGAACTATTCTGAAGTGGCCTATGACCCCTGATCTGAATTCTGCTGGAAGGAGCTGAAACATGCCGTCTAGAAAAAGCACCCTTCAAACTTGAGACAACTGGAGCAGTTTGTACATGGAGAGGGGTCCAAATACCTGTTACAAATTTGTTTGGTTGCCTCAAAAGGTTGAGCAACAAAATATTAAGGGTGCCATCGTTTTTTTTTTTCTCGTTCAGACCTGTTTCATAAATTAAAAAATAATTCGGTTGAACCACAATTCAAAAGCAGTGCGTTTGATTTTCATTACATTTCTATGTACTTTTGTAAAATAACTTTTATTTTTGTGACCAATGGTTTTCCATTCATTAACAGAGGGCTCCCAACAATTTTGTCCGTGTGTCTTATTTTATTCCTATTAAATTAATTCATTTTAACGCAATGTCTAACAGTCTTCAGACACTTAATCAAGATCAAATATAATAAAAGTGCTTCAAACTCAAAATTTGGCATTGGAATAATACGCGTTTGAATTTTTAAGTCTGTATTTGAGGCCTGTCAGGGTTATCACTCAGACATTAATTTTTATGAGTATGGACGAACATACTTTGCGAGACATGCATCGGAGTTGATCGAAGGTGGGCGTGATCTTTAAAGAAATACACTTAGCACTCCACCACCAAATCCAGGTTTGCGCTATCCAAGACCTAAAATCGCCCACCTGGTAGCGCCCCGCATATGCGCGTCTTGGACCTTCCTCGATGGCTGTTTTTCGCCGATGAGTGAAAAACTGGCGCTTTTCACGCTCTTTGTGTCACGTTAATATGATTTCATCAAAATAGTCTCGAAAATTTGGTAACCGCTCAGACGTTTCATTTAGTAGACGCGCACGCCCGGGCCGCTCAGCGCACGTCTGCTGAATTTTACATGTACGCACATTTACAATGGATACACACGATTTTGTATCGTAGATTATTTGTGATTTTAAAACGTAGTTTGAAAGGGCAGAACTGGTGTATTAAAAAAAAGCATGTTCTTTGTGGAAGTGTACCGCGAGTAGAATAGTTCAGAATTGAGTTGCGTTGAACAGAATAGAATGGCCAGCGGGCATTTAAAAATATATATATAACTTTACGGCTAAAACGTGTATTTGCATGAAATGTCGATTCAAAGGATATATTCATGACGACACATAACTTCGGACCAAAGTTGCACCCAGTCAGGCCTCCCCCAATACTTTTACCAAAGTGCGTTTAAAGGCCCGTTAGTTGCGGCCAGAATACACATTTTGTATAAATATCTATAAGTGAGCCATTGTCGTTGTGAATCACTTTGAAACTCGTAAATGTTTCCAATTCACTCACGCGCTCCTTCCATTTTGAAATGCAATCCAGATATAATTTAGTTTTGTTCAATGTTTGTAAGAAGTATTTTAGTCGGGAGTCGCTGATGGTGTAGCGGTACGTTGACTGATTTGCGTGCGGGGAGCGTGGGATCGGTTCCAACCCAGTAGCGGTGTGGATATGGGTGTGATGGGTTGCTTGTCCCCGTATGTTCCCTGCGACTGACTAGCGACCAGTTCAGGGTTGTATATCTGCCTTCCACCCGAAGTCAGCTGGCAACAGCCCGGAACCCCGTTCTGGATAAGCAGTGTTGAAAAATGGACAGATAAACGTATTTTAATCTAAATAGTTGTATACAAGTGTGGCCCTCATCAAATAAGGTACAGCTGGTTACATTTATCCCTGCGCGTGTAGTTCTCTCGCTCTCACGGCTATTGACATCGCACTGTAGCTTTTCGTTTCATGTTCATTGAGCAACGCGATAGTGACTTATGTCGGGTTTTATGTTTGTTTTTTGGCATTTATTTAAGACTAATGTAACGCTTTGATTGGTTTTCCACCAAGACTTTTGACCTTGACTCGTCAAATGAGGTCAATTTAAGACGTTTTAGTTGTATAAACTGCTTAAACACTCACAGTAGTGTTTGACGGATGTTTTATTTTTTTTTTACGGTGTTTGACGGATGTTTTATTTTTTTTTTACGGGGTACAAAAGTGAAAAGGTCCAAGTGTCAACTTAATTCAGGCGTGGGCTCATTGGAGTCCACCGAGTGGAGGCCAAGCAAAGCTTCGGCGTGGACAGAGTGGAAGCAGGGAGGCCTAAAACAAGGGGAGGGGTTTGTGACGTGCTGTTCTCTCGCTTGGATTGGCTGAAAGAGATGACGTAGTTCACGTGGAGCGAGGCCAGCGTGACGTCGGTGGGTCACGTTGTATTCTGGCAAAACTCCACCGCAGTACAATGATGGGCGCTTCAATTGGTCATTTATTGCACAAATGTTTCATTCCCGTGAACTCACCCAGTTTTTTCTTCATCTTTCACACAGCCTAGGAGACTTGATGAAGATCTGGCTTGGATGCGCGCCTCTCTTCTGCTTGTTTTTGCTCAACTGATACGAGAACATTTGCAATGTTGTTAAAATTCCCATCAAGTAGTTTTGATAAAGGTAAGAAAAAATGGACAGTGTTAAACAATTTAATTGTTTCAAATGGTTTTATTTTGATTGTACCGTTACAATTACAGAGGAACGTCCAAAGTTGGTCGACTTGCAAGTTGTTCGAATTTTAAACATTTTTTTCCCCGCCCAATCATATGTGTCATAAAGCTGGTTTGCACTCACGCGGTTTAAGAATACACGAGCACGCGGCACAAGAAGACGCGTTTAATATGCCACCGTACATAACGTTTCTCATTTTATGCGGCGCTTCTGTGGTGGCATACACAA
>CAAKHF010016516.1:43952-56292 GCA_901007745.1 Hippocampus kuda
CTCTTGAATTAAAGGTTGGTTTTCATCTTGTTCTTATTTCGATTTTGTCCCGAATTTTTTTATAAATTTTTTGGTAACTTAATTTATTAAAAGCTAAAGAACACATCGTAACCAGATGTACCATTAACCCTTGTGCCTCGCAGATACACTTCCTGTACACCTGCATGCGTTGTGTTGCAAAAACAAATGCATGCCACAGGTTTGAAACCCATGCATGGCATGCATTTGCTTTTGCAACACAACGCATGCAGGTGTACAGGAAGTGTACCTGCGAGGCACAAGGGTTAATTATGGAGGGCAGCGTAGGTACCAAAGTGACCGAAATTCAAGCCAAATGCTCTTACAAGAAATCTTGGTTGCGTTTTCAACAATTTGACCCAACACTGGCTCTCATGGCTTTTCTA
The DNA here is from genome assembly GCA_901007745.1 of Hippocampus kuda. Classification (NCBI taxonomy): domain Eukaryota; kingdom Metazoa; phylum Chordata; class Actinopteri; order Syngnathiformes; family Syngnathidae; genus Hippocampus; species Hippocampus kuda. The sequence continues at coordinate 44,357 of CAAKHF010016516.1, forward strand.
GCCTCTTTCCCGTTTACACATTTGAACAACCCAAGGCCATGATACTCCATCCCAGCAATTGAAAACATCCGACATGAAGTCTGTGCAAAAACTCGAGGGGAGGACTTTTCAAAGGTTATCAGGATCGGGATATATTTTTCAGGATTCTTAGCATTGGAGAAATATTTGTGCTTTCCGAAGCCTCTTCTTGGGTAAAATTGGCGAGCCCTAGATGTTGATCCGGCATGTATCCATCTGCCTGTGCCTTTCACACAGAACCCTCTGGAAAGTTGTTTGAACGTTGATTCACTTCACATCTTTCATGGGACCAGTACGGTTTTTGTCATTTTTTTTTCCGCCTTGGTCAATGAAATCACCATTTAGAAACAGCATTTTATATTTCCTTGGGTTGTCTGGGTGATATTAACATTGGTTTGATGAATTGGAACCTTTGTGTTGGACAAATATGCAAAGAACATAGAAATCAGGAAGGTGGCAAATACTTGGAACACAGCACTCCAGGGGTGCGTATTGGTTGCGCAATCACAGAAAAGAATTTTCAATAAATAATCTTGCATTATTTTAAAAACATGCACACCTACACAAGATCAGTTTGCCCTTTGTGTTGGAAGCCCTGACCCCAACATCTTATTTATCTGAATTATGAAGTCCCAATGACTGTATGGACACACACTTCACGGACCCAGCAACGTCTCGCTTCAGCCAGTTCTGTCTGAAAGGTACAGGCGGTTGAAGGCCGGCTCTACCGTTTCACCTCTGTTGCGGCGTTCTGCCACAAAGTCGGCATGAACGCGGCTCTGGTGTCCAAGGGGCGGCGGGGAGCTATGGAAATGGAGGGCCTCAGCTTGACTGACACGTCACATTTGCTTTTGCCATGTGGCAAAATAGAACAAAGCCCTTTACAAAACCACAATCAAGTTGACTTTTTCTCACCGGAGATCAAGACTGAGAGCGTCTGCTGTAATCTATTCACCTATCTGCTCGACTGGCAGCTCGGAGCCGGCGGCCGTTTTGGAGGCTGCAAATCTTGAGGATCGCTACTTCTTCCTCCTCTTGGCAAGGATCCTAGGCGATCTGAGGAAAAATAGCATGGTGGGCAGATGGGCCATCTTGTGTGCCGTCACAGTCCGCGTCAAAGATACAGTACTCCCAAAAAGGATGGGATACTGGACTTTGAAATTTCATGATGACCTTAAAATGCACTATAACATTTAAAGGTGAACCATATTTGACCTTCAAATTTTTAGTAGTGTAAGTATGTGACAGTAAGAGTGTCTTAGTGACCTTTTCTTCTTTTTCAGATGTCCACTGTTTCTTGTTCCGCAGCTTCAATTCTTTCACTTTCTCAGGCACAGTCCTGACCAGCAGGCCCACCCGTGAACACTTGCGTCCATCTTTACTAATCCTGTCTAAATCCACGAGTGTGCCGTCTATGTACGTGTGTTGGTGTCAAGCGTAGTCCATAAGTGTGCGTGTGTGTGTGCGTGTGTGTGTATGTACACGTGTGCTTGTGAGTACACGCGCAGGTGTGTGTCAGTTGGTCTCGTAGGAGGAAAGCAACGCGGCGTCCACCGGCTCCATGCAGGACGGGCAGGTGAAGGACCTCATAAGCCAGTCGTCAATACAGTCCATGTGGTAGATGTGCATACAGGGCAGGAACCTGATGGGGTCCCCATACACAAAGTCCATCATGCAGATCACGCACCTGCAGACCCAGATGCACACATTTGATTATACGTCAGACTCACCCAATAAAGTTCAAAATCCACAACATACAGACAAAGTAAAAAAAAAAAAGTGAACAGCTTTACCCCGATCACATGCTTTACACACATTTAAATGTAATAAAGTGGAGGTCAAGTCAATGATTTTCTTTGTCATGCTTCTATATGGTCCCATTTGTCTCAACATGGCATTTAGATTTATACTGCATTTATGGAACATGAATTTAGCTGCAAAATCCATCCATTTGAATCTATCCCTGGGGCGGCCATTTTGCCATTTGCCGGCGACTGAAAATGGCAACACAGTGCCTTATGGCTCAGGGAACTCCCATTGCTAACACCACTGCAGCTGTCAAGGCAGCAATTGATGTTCGGCCACCAAACAGATGGGGTGAGCAGGATGAAATGTGATTCTTATCAGCCAGACACGGGGCTCTGAGTCACGGACGCCCACCGCCCACGCAGCTGAATAGCTCTGTGTTTGCCACCAGACAGGCGGCCAAGGAGTTTGTGTAGTGATCACCCTCTTATTGGACATCTGCATCACAGTTGCCTGCTGTTCATGCAGCTGAAGCGGGGACAACGCTAATTCTGTCTGGCCAGAGATGTTGCTCGCCGTCGCGGTGCAAGTGGCCCGTTCGAATGTCTTCATTTTTACAAGCCCTCGAGGTTGGCTTAGCGAAATCTAAGTTGGACAGAAATTGGTCGGATGGATGGACTGACAGGACGGACCAGCGCTCCAGTGACTAGACCGACCCTCTAGCTACGTGTGTCGGCTTTCGACGCATCATTTTTCAGATGAGCGGTGCGGGTGTAGGCCCCTAAGGTCGACTTGGAAAGAAAGTAAGTTTAACGCTTATAGATTAAAATCAAATTCTATGAACAATTCGGCTTACGAAATGCCTCTCGCAATGCATTGTGTTTACTTATCTTGGTAACTTATCAAAGAAAACTGATCCATGTGAGCTGCTCATTTCCTCATTTGCATGGGGGCGTGGCTATATTACTCATTAGAAAGGGCCATTTTGAGAGGACCGTATTTTCCGCACTTCAGGCGTTTTGGAGTATAAGGCGCACATACAATGAATGGCCTATTTTTAAACAGTTTTCATATATCGGGCACATTGCATTATAAGGCGCATAGAATGAATATAAGCTACAATAGCGGTTGCGTTATGCATCCACTAGATGGAGCTATGCTACAGGGAATACAATACAATTCAATACAGCTTGCTTTATATTGAGCTTTCACAACTGGTGCAGCTGTAACAAAGCACTTATATTAAGATTTAATATTAGTGTATATTTAAAACACTACCTCCATGAAGAATATTGATACATGTATAAGGCGCATCGGATTATAAGGCGCACTGTCGTCTTTTGAGAAAATCAAATGCTTTTAAGTGCAGCTTTTAATGTGGAAAATACGGTAATTCGTTATTTACTGATTTCTCCAAAACAAATTGATGAAATTGAAATGCAAGCTAGTATCATTTCCCTGATTAAAACATAAAAAAAAAAACAAATTGGTAAATTTTTCACTAACAAGCTCTCATTAGTGAACAATTGACCATCCCAGTCGGAAGATCCCTTTAATTAGAATACCGATTGAAGACAAATACTGCCGCATGAAAACATTATTTTAAAAAACAGTTTTGACTTGACCCCCCCCCCCTTTAAAACACAGTTTAAAAACTTCATAAAAGTATTTGAATGCATACACGAAAAAATGCAAGTATAAAATGTAAATAAAATACTGTAGGCACTGTCTGTTGACGTGTGGAAATCTGTGTGTGAGATGACACAACTCAGCCAAACACGATGAGGAGGATCATAAAACCCCACACACCCACCATGTACACAAATCACGAACCCAAGTTACATAAAACATTGTTATTTAGCGTACAGTTGAACCTCATTACAATGTACCTCGAGGGACATAATGAATCTGTACTTTATGACGGTAGCTCGTTCCAACCATTTCCAATAAAACGGCCGCCAACTATGATGTAAAATACAGTATGAACATTTATAGATGTAAGAACACGAACATGTCATACAGTATAATCATGTCAATTACAAATATGTGTACACAATATGAAGAAAACACAGCAAATGAAAAGTGCCTTCTCCAGTTCAGGGCACGTTTATGATCATCTTTCAATTTGTTGGCCTCGAACTCTGCCATGATTTTGTTGCCATTATGGATAACTGTCGAAATTGTCGACGTTGCCAATTCGTAGTCTCGGCTGCGCTTGATCTGAGTGCGCTTTCAAAAGTGAAAGACAATTTCAGCCTTCACAGACAGCGAGATTTACTCTGGTTTACCATACATGTTTTTCAGACCACGTGCACCGTGCCCCCGGAAGTACAACCAACGGACGGGTCGATCAGTTGCATTTGTAAGCAACAGAGGGCAATCCCGCGCTGTACATTTTGTTCATCGGCGAGGTCACGACAGAAGTTAGCTTCACACAGTTCGTTGTAACGAAGGCATTTTCACTATTTTGTGGGAAAAAAAATCTGGTCATTGTAATGAGGTTTACGTTATAAAGGTTTCCGTTGCAAACAAAACTGGCAAATGGAAAACGAACTACGTGAAATCGTGACTTTGAAATGTGAACGTTATAGGGGTGAAAATGTAAACAGTGGTACGTTGAAAAGAGGTTCGACTTCAGTGAAATGATTCCACACGGGGTAAATCACCCACCACATTAGGCTCATCAATAGTATTAACCAGGATATCAGCCTGATTAAACAGAGGTGAGAACTGACAAGCACTTTACACTATTTTTTTCTCCTCAAATTCAGATCATTCTGGCCAATTTCATGACTTACTCTCGGATCTTTTTCTCAGATCCGTCTCGCCCGGGGTCGAAAACGCCCCTTGGAAGGTGCTGGATCAGTCCGATGCGCTGGGCGATGCGCACCTGCTCCTCTTCCGTCAGCTGGGTGGCTAGTCGAGCCTGGCTAGGTGTCGGGTGGTAGATGGGAACATGAATCTGCTCCTGCACACAAGAGAAAGAGACGACGGTTTCAGTCAACCGCAAAAAAATATTATCAATACTGCATCAAATGTTTATTTCAACACAATTAATAAGTTGTCTCTCGGTATGTGACACAACAGACGTACTCAGGGGACGTTTGCACGATAATGTTGGTCTTCGACAAATCTAATGAATGAACAATTGTGAGCAGTGACTTGGGAATGCTGCATGTTCCCTGGCAGTAGATGGGGATGTTTCTCCACAACAGCGAGCACAGGGAGAACGGTTCGTTTCAGTTCCTTCCTGAGATGTCCAAGAGGATTTAGATCAGGGTTCATGTAAGGCCGCTTCAGAGTAATCTAATGCTTTGCTCTCAGCCATTATTGAGTGTGTTCAGGTGAGTGTTTTGGGTTACTTTGCTGTTGTGGTGCACAGATTCAACACATCTCGTGCTAAACGCAGCAAAGCAGCCGCAAAAGATAACAGATCCGCGTTTTCCTCCATGTTTCACAGTAGGGACAGTGTTCTTTTCTTGATACGTTTAACTCATTCCGTACCAGCCAATTCTGGACCAAGTCTGAAAAGACGTTTAAAAACGTCATTGGGAGTGAATGAGTTAATATTTTTGTCTGTGAACATATTGTGTCTTTTGTGTATTACTGTATTGCATTATTATTGTTTCAAGGGGTGAACGTTTGAGAGTGTTGGCAAAGGTAGCGAATGCACGTTCACGTCAGGGTTCGTCCAAGGTTGTGATATGTTTACCAAACGTTCGGCAGTCCTTTGTCAGCAGTTTTATTTTTTCATTTAATTTACAGTCAAACCTCGGTTTTCGACCATAATCCGTTCCAGAAGGCTGTTTGAAAACCAAATTGTTCAAAAACCGAAACCACGCTCTTTTTTAATAAAAACATCTTTATTGAACACGTCTGTTCACAATGGAACACTATACGAGGAGGCGTCACTTCCTCGTCTACCCGAGGAAGCGTTACTTCCTTGTGTAAGGAAGGCAAGAGGAGTCAAGTGGTGCATTCAAGTGCGCTCAGTTTGTTCGAGAACCGAAATTTGGTTGTCATCCGAGGCATAAAAAAACTCGAAATTTTTTGGTCGAAAACCGATTTGGTCGAGAACAGAGACGTTCGAAAACCGAGGTTTGACTGTATATGTATATTTTATATATATGTATATTTTATATATATATATATATATATATATATATATATATATATATATATATATATATATATATATATATATATATATATTTTTTTTAAAGTCACAAGGAAATTTAGAACTTGATTACATTTCCCTTGTGACAAGAAAATTACAGTCTGTAGAATGTTGGTCGAACATTTGGGGCCTTGAACAAACTCTGACGACAATTAAGAAATTAACATGAATATATGCACCGTGATAATTTCTGTGCAATTTTGAGACTTTAAAAATAAGGAATAAGTGGCATTTTTAAAGGATAACAAAATAAAAAAACTTTAAAAAGAATTTTTAAAGGAGCACTGGATACCCTATATTGACAGTAAGTTTTTACTTTGAGTTGACATAAAGCTGGTGAGTCTCAGTACAGAACTGTGTAAGTCAACGCGACAAAAAGGCAGAACCTGGAAGAACAATGACTCACTTCCTTCAGTGACTGCAGATGCGAAAAAAAAGTAAAAACATCTTTAATTTACTTGCAAATTCATTTTCTTTGCAGCCTGAATAATACATTGGTGTGGGGCAGTAACACAAGCGAGCACATAGAGTGGCCATGAGTCAGCATAACTGCTGGCAGGCAAGGCAGAACAGCTCTTCCTTTCACTCGTGCCAAACAGGGATGAAAGTGACATGCACAAATCACGGCACAGGGGAGCTGCCATAGTGTGTATGTGTGTCAGCTGTGCCAATGGTCAGCAGTCTAATTGTTATCATAGGCTTCTCCCTTCTCCCAATTATGGCGCGTCAGCTGGGCCGCAACAACTGGTCGTTATGCAACCTCGGCTCGACCGGGAGCACATGGGTTTAGCGAATTGGCCGGCGCAAAAAGGGGCAGAGAAGGCGAGTTAAGCTTTGGGTCTTCTGCAAGGCTTGGCTGCTGAATGAAGAGCAAAGCAGATGAAGGTGTCAGCCTGCCAAGCCTCGGGTTTCAGCTGAAAGTGGACAAAATTAGGTTAGTCCAAATGAAAATAAATTTTTAGCATGCAGTAAACCTCCACCACCCGGTATTGGGTCATGGGAGCAGTAGCTTTAGCAGAGAAGCCGACACAGGGTTTTTTCTTCATTCAAAATTAAGTTCCGGACAGCCTCCAGCTAATTTTGGGCCACCTCAGCCAGACCGATTGATGTCGCTCTACACATATTTTAACTGCAGCTGTGCACAGACATGAAGCGACTACCGAAGAAGAAACAGGTCGAATCGTGTTTTTCCTCGGCAAAAGCCTTAGATTGTTGAAACAGACAAAACAGGCCAGATGACGTCATCTCCAAGGCAGGCGGCAAGTTCCTGTGGCAAGTTACACCAGAAACATGAACCATTGAGAGGCTCTTCAATCTTTGGCTGCGGTCTCTGGGCCTCTAAGTAACAAAATCTCTGGACAACACCTGTACATTCAACAGACGTCTCACATCATCACGCCACCAAACACCCATGGGAAGATAAGGCAAGGCAGCTTTGTTTATATAGCACATTTCATTCACAAGGAAAGGACACGTACATTTCCATCCCAGGAAGCGTTTGCTGATAACAGCAGAGGCTGATGACTCCTGCTTTGCCTGAATGCACATTCCATTATCAACCTGGCGAAGCTGGACAAGGATGACCCAATGAATAAATCCAGCCGCACACAGAGTGACACGGCTGAACTGCACAATCATGAACAAATTACAGATGGGAGACTGACTACATGAACCACAAACATGGAGCAATTGTCAAGGAAAAAGCCCAGCATTTACCTGCATTAAATTCAACAGAAATAATAAATAACGTGTTATTCTGGTTCCCGAAGAGCCATATATCAGTTGTTTTTTTTCTATAGTTACGGAGCTGCGTTTATTTTGTAAAGTAAATTTATGTTATTGGTTGGCAAGCTACAAAAGATGGGACTGCAGCTTTGTGTTCTGAACCAAGTACAGCCTGTATGTTGTTAATATTTTGCGAGAGTATTAATTAGTGGGGCTTGTTTACTGTGAATTAACATTTTAAAAGAAGTTACAAATATTTGTTTACGATTAGCATTTAAGCTAGCGATTGGCGCATTAGCTCGCGACCGCTAGCATGCTAGCTTAGTCACCTATTTGTCATGGAGCAGACAAATGGGGCACATTGTTTTGTTGCTTTTATTTTGCAACAGCATGTAACTGTTTGTATGTGTTTATTACGGTTTTACACCTTCTGGACTCGCCTCTACGGTGAACAAATTTCAAGAGCCATCGACAAGTGTGGTCATTGAAGGAGTTGTCTGTTTAGCTGCAGCGGGAACATGGCGAGAGCACAACACATTTACTTAATTTGCTCACCAGTGTTGTTTCAGAAAAGGTGCTGCAAAAATCAGATGAAATTTCAAGCTGTATTTTCCTTAAAATCTGGTTGAACTCAACTTTCATCAGTAATTCGGTGTTGCACTTTGGTATGTTCGTAAAGTGGGTTCAACACAATCTGCTCTAAGTTGCTTTTTTTTTTTTTTTTAAAGTGCTATCTGACAGAAGCATGCGAGCTGCACGTCCACACTTGTCAGCCGTGGAGCTTTGTACAAGGGGCACTGCAGGTCACACTAATGCAAACAGATTTATTTCCCGTCGTCTGCTCTCACAGAAGTGAGTCAGCATTTTTCTTACCAGCTGCTTTCCAAATCACCAGTCAGTCAGTCAGTCAGTCAATTCACACAGTTAGACAACACTAAAGTCCCCTTAAGAGGTGCAGCTATCCTCTGACATGAACCGCATTGAACCAACTGCGCACTCGACCTCATTGTAAGCAAATTATTTCGCTTGCCTAAGTGGCTTGGTCATCTATCCACCCTATCCACTTAGCCTGACTGGTTCCCACAAGAGAGCAAGTTGCTCCTTATTCAGAATCATTGGCAAATTCCAAAGAACCTTTCCCAAAGAACCTCTTTGTTCATTCAGGAAACTAGTCAAATGCACGTCTTCTGATTCATTGCGGACCGTGTGCATTCTTGTGAAACAAGGTCTGACGGGTGTCGTCATTTCAAAGAACCACAACAAGGAGCAGATGTTCAACAGTGTACGTTTACAAGTATCAACCTCCTACGACCTGGTATGGCTTTCTTTTTTGATTTTAAAAATGCTGTACAGTAATCTCATAACATGAAAAGCAGAAGACTGGGATGTTTTTTTTTTTTGCAATTGCCCACATTAACAGATTCAGTCTTAATAAATACATAATATATACATACAACATAATAAATACAGCACTAACTATGAACTCAAGACACTTTAACATAATTTCTAATGCATTTTAAAACATTACCCTTAAAAAAATTCGATGTTTTGATTTTGAAAAAAAAAAATGCAATGGGCCACCATGAAAATTTGACACAGGAAGGCCGGACTGAGATTCGAACAGGCGGATGTGCTAAGCAAAGTGATGCTTCTGGTTTTCATCAATTTCCAGGTTTATGCTTTTTTTATATATAACACACACTAATGTGTGTGTGTGTGTGTGTGTGTGTGTGTGTGTGTGCATGCATGCATGTACTGTTCACGGCCTGAGATAACAATTCTTTGAATGTCCATCATTCTTTTCGACGGCTGCCTAAATATCCAAAACTGTCTCCTGAGGGAATAAGCCAACAATGCAACAACAGAGCCGCATACTTGAAGCCGAGAATATTTCTGTGGCTAACAGGAGCTGAGTCCAGATAACATGGGGAAGAATTATCTGACTCACAGCCCACTGCCCTCCAGAACGTGAGGAATCTGTGTCGCCCATTGCGGTTTTGGCCAGGTTTTAGATGGAATCACAACCATTTTAAATAGCTTTTAAATAACTCTCATTCTAACAATAATTGCTGTAATATGACATGGTGTGTGGCACAGATGTCCCTTTATTAATCTAACTTTTCACTTAGAACTCAAGTAAAAAACAAAGTTAACCGGCATGAAACGTGAAAACAAGACTCAGCTTTACCTTGGTTAACAGGTTATGAGTTTTTGAGGCTTACTGGGAGAATCTCTGTTTAAACGAGGTTCACGACTAAAGCAGGGTACAGACGAGGGCAATTAATCAATTGATTAATCAAATAAATGGATTATTTCTACATGGAGGGGTGGTTTTTCTTTGTTTGGGGTCTCTCACATTTTAAAAATGAGTGACGATGCTGAAAATGGTTACATGGGCTCCCCGCTTTCCAGTGCTCTGGCATGGAGGAAAGCCCTTTGAAGAAGGTGCTGCATTCAGTGTGGAACAACATAGGCGAGGACTTGGCCGTTCTAAAACAGTGTGTTATGTTGAACGGGGCAAGAACGCCAAAAATGTGGGCCGTTTTCCCAGCTTGGTCAAGGTTGTGCTTACTGTGGTCTACTGAGAGGAACTTGCGAGAGTTGGATCAGGCTGCTATGAAAGGAGTCCTTTATAAAGGTAGCTTTTAACTGGTTAAGCCTCTTTTGCAATTCTTGTGAAATCAGTCTAAGCAAAGTGCACCGACACCACCGGCCTGAAAAGCTTGGTCAAGCTGCTTCCAGGTAGTGATGGAGATGACAGTTCTTTTAAGTGAACGGAATTCGAAGAATCAGTTCATCAAAAAGAACACGGATGTCCCCGATCATGCTTTTTTTGGCACCTGAGTCTGAGTCTTTGGTTTTAAATATTTGCCCATACCGAGCCCTGAGGCAATGCCTCGGCAATGCATTAAGAACGAAAAGAGTGTGCATCCATTTTTTCTTAAAACATAGAAATATGCATACAACAATGATATATGCTGTTTATATAACACAAAGTATTAAGACAAACCCACCGCTCTATTTCTGCGTGCACGAGAACTGTGCACAGAAGAGGAGACGTGTCTGACTGAGCGTGTGTCACGCTAACTAACGTATCAAAGTCTGCATTATAAACGTTATAATGCTCATTGACAGAGGGATTTGTGTTACATTGGATAGCGGTGGTGTCGAACTGCACAACATCATCATGAGAGACGATTCTAAGTTGTTCTGCTTTCCTAACAAATGCCAATAGGAAATGATGCACTGTGGGTGGCACAGTGCTGCAGCGGTTCAGCACAAAAACCTCACAGTTCTGAGGAGGTTGGGGCTTTGAATCTGGGCTCTGGCCTTCTTGGGTGAAGTCATTCCATAATTGAAAGATATACAATGTTCAGTTCATTGAAGACTCTAAATTGTCTACATGTGTGAATGTAAGTTTGAATGGTTGCTGCAATTGGCTGTTGACCAGTAGAGGGTCTATCCGGCCCCTCCCTGAAAGGCAGCTGGGATAGCGCCAGCTCACCTGTGACCCTAATGAGGACAAATACAAAAGAAATTAGATACGTTAATTCTGTATTAACTACAGTATTAGAAGTCTTGCTTGCACCCTTTGCTGACGTCACGCATGATGACTGTTTAAACTCAAGTTTGGTCTGACTTTTGAGGCATACAGTGAAACTCCTCTAGAACGAAACCTACATGGGCGAAAATACCCCCTTATGTGAAAAAATCTTCATGCATTAACACAATTCCCATTCTCCTGCCCCCCATACGACGAAAAACCCCGTTGCGTTATACGAAATCATTTTCTCTGCTCCAGCTTCGCAAAGACATTCACTACAACGAAGTTTTATCCAACAGCGACCTCTATTGGTTCGTTCGGAAACGGCAACAGCAAACACCACACTGGTTTACATAGTGAACAATGTTTATTTCGGTCACAGCTGCGAGTTTCCTGGACTCAACAAACTCATAGCTGCTCTGCCATTGCCAAGAGGGACCTCACTGTCTATGTTTGTTCATACTGAAGCTAGCGGATTCGTAGCATCCGATTCGCTGCTCAGAGTAAATTGCTTATGGCTCGACGGACATTCAAATAAACGAACGTTTCCTCGAATGCTTTACTTGTTATCATGCTAAAAACAGCCGCGGGACGCTTCATAGTCATCGATGGTCATAGTTAGCTCTCGAAGGCTAAAAACCTTACGCTAACTGGAGCGCTTCTCTCTCATTAGCGCTCCAGTTAGCGTAATGTTTTTAGCCTTCGAGAGCTAACTAGGCCGTTTAG
>CAAKHF010016519.1:27736-41097 GCA_901007745.1 Hippocampus kuda
CCCCCCCCCCCGGTTCCTTTTTTTTTTTTTTTTTTTTTTTTTTTTTTTATGGCACAGGAGAGTTTTTGTCATCCACGGCTTATTAGGCCAAAAGCGTGGGATGACTCAAGAAACGGAATAATTTACGATCCAGTCAGAATGTACTCGAACGGGGAAATTCAAACGAATGTTTGCTTAGTTTTAGTAAGTCGATTCAAGCCATCCGCAAGCTACGCGCACTACAAAAATGCCGGGCTGTTTTGCGAACCCACTCACTGGGTAGCTGTTGATTTTCAGCAGATGGGCTTACTTTGACCCAAGTTCGGGTCAATTATTTCGATCCTGCAGATTGAGTTGGAGTTTTGAGAGTGTGTATATTGGCAAAGTCCATCTACTGGTTCTCCAAGTGTACAACACATTCGTTCTAAATGTCGGCGTCGCAGTGTACAGCGCCGGCGAACATTCTGCCCTCCTCTCGAATCGTTTTTGGATTGTCGAGCGCAGACATCGGCGGCGCGCGTAGTCATTTCCGAGTTCGCCCGTTGTTGTTGCGAACGTGGACGATGGCTGCACCGAAGGTTTCATCGCTCACATTGGCTTTGCCGCCATTGATCTATTTCTCAGAGCCTCTGAGGGAGGGCAATTAGGCGAAGATTTACCGGAGTGTGCAATTTGGCTTTTGAATTAATGGGGATTACGCACCACAACTGCATGTGTTTCGTTTTTGTCAGCATTTCTCAAACAGGAGACCATGATTCACAAAAGAATTGCTCACAAATTGTAATGTCGTATCGGTGAAGAAAAATACAGACGGGACAAGTAAAAACAAAAGTAATTCATCTCATAAGCCAATTAAAAGCTTTGATGATTGTGACATATCGTCAGAAATCTGAATTCCCTGGATGATTAATTAAAGTCAGGACATTCATTTTGTTTGTTTTTTTGTTGTTGTTGGTTTTTTTTAGAACAGAGGCATATCATTACACCAAAAATGTAGCAGCCATTTTTAAAATGAAGTCCTATTTTTCTCGCATCGTATTACGTGCATAAATTGTACTTTTGCAATTCACTTAAAATCTTAAATATGATAGTGTAATGGGATGAAAGTGTGATAAATTGTCAAGAAGAAGAGAAAACGGGAGGCGTTTCGAGCGCAGCCTCATTTTTGCTGAAAAGTTTCAAAAAGGAATGATTAAATGACTCCGTCCTCTATCATCCTGCCTTTTACGCCTACAGATGCATAGGGAGGATTTAAATCGGGTGTTTCTATCATGCGAACTTCACTTATCGAAGTGGGGGTAGTTACTGTCGTACTTTTTTTGCTGCTCATCTAAAAATAAATAGATGTTAAAAGAAAGAAATCTGCTTCACAATTTATTTATTTTTTGGTCTCCTCCAGGTCTTGTCGTTGGGAGCCGACGTTCTCCCAGAGTACAAGCTGCAGACGAACCGCATCGACAAGTTCACCATCCTGCATTACAGCCCGTTCAAAGCGGTGTGGGACTGGCTGATCTTGCTGCTGGTCATTTACACGGCCATCCTCACGCCTTACTCGGCCGCCTTCCTCCTCAACGACCAGGAGGAGCAGAGGAGGCGTGAGTGCGGCTACTCCTGCAGCCCCCTGAATGTGGTGGACCTCATCGTGGACATCATGTTCATCATCGACATCCTCATCAACTTCAGGACCACGTACGTCAACCAGAACGAGGAGGTGGTCAGCCACGCGGCCAAGATAGCCATCCATTACTTTAAAGGCTGGTTCCTAATCGACATGGTGGCGGCCATTCCCTTTGACCTGCTTATCTTCGGCTCAGGATCAGATGAGGTTTGTCATCTCTCTCTCTCTTTTTTTTTTTTTAAACCTTTTTCCTAAGGGAGTCGGGTATTACCGCACAGCGGCTCGGTCATCTCCGCACAGCCATCTCTTTATTGACTCCAGACTTGGGAACCCGGGCCACGACTTAAAGCCTGTGTCTTTCTGTCTCAGCTATGGAAGGATTACTTTAAATTGCATGCCATTTTTTTTTTTTGTTTTTTTTTTTGAATGGTCCTCATTCTCGAATCCATTTACAAGGATTAATGGCTTACCAAATGGCAATCATTGATGCATTTATGTGACGTGGGGGCAACAGCGCCGTGCGCACGGCTTACATGCAGATGTTAGACAGTCATTGGTAGGCCGGCCGCCAGGCTTGGCCGGCTTGTTTGATAGCTCCGGATCGGCTTCAGCGCTTGATCGTGCTTTGTAGGCACTCCATTACGCCAGAAAAGCTCCTGATTATAAACCATAATCATCTTTTTTTTTTTTGACCACTGCCGCCACCGCTTCTGCTGAGTCAGCGAGTCTCCTTCAATCTCAATGGCAATGTTTTTACTTAGCCGCCGAAAGAAAGCGGGGTGTCCGTCTTGAAAAGACGCAGCGCGCGGTGATGGCGAGCGACGAATCGTTTGTCTTTTGATGCAGATTATATGATGATGTTTTCATCCAGGCATCCATTTTCTATACGGCTTATTCTCACGAGGGTCACGGGTGAACCGGAGCCTTTCCTGGCTGACATTCACACTCGCTCACGTTTCTGGAGCTGTCGTGATATTCTCATGGGGACCGATGCCGGCCGCAAATAGTGAAAATCCAACTAGTCATTTTTTTTAAACGCCCTTAATAAAAAAAGGTTGAGATTGCACTGTAAGTGAATGCCACATGATGGGGTTCATGAAGCGCTTCAACTCACTTTTAACTTGTTTCCTTGGCAGCAAGATGCAAACAGATGGCGCCAAAGCAGTTCTGGTATTTGGTCGTAGGAGTGTGTTTATTTGATTCGCTTTTTAAAATTCCGATCAATTCAAAATTTGAAGTGAAAATTCAAATGCTCAGAAACAGCAGGAAAAAAAAAACAGGATGAAGACAACCAAAAAGGTGCAGGGTTGAGCTTCAGTTTATTCTCTCTAGACCTTTTTTTCCATTAAAAAAAAAAAGCGTGAATGTTACTTTTCATTTTTTTAAATATATGTTGAGTGTAAAATACAAAGAAAAAAGTATTGCGTTAGAATGCAACATTGATTTGATTTCAGTCCCGAAAATATTTTTTCCCCCCAATTTTTCCAAAGTCATCTGAGATGGGCCGTCTGACGTTATTGAAAACAGCCGAATGAATCTGTTTATGTTTTTCCTCCCTCCGTCGTACAGATCGAAAGAAAGCGAGAAGCCCCTCAGCAACCACATTACGTAATCCTTGTGCAGAGAAACGTGAATGAACTCCCGTTACATCTGTCATGGCTTATGTGTTCAACTTCAAAATGTACAGCTGTCATTCCCACGGCGCACAAATTCTGGTTAAAATCCACGACGGTGGATATTCATTACAGTACGCGGTGTGTGGTTCGGAAAGTGTAAAATAACCTCAGTATAAATTTGTTTCGCGGAGCCACAAACGCCCTCGCTGCATGTCTTGGAATTATTCCACACAGTAGATTTGTTGTAATACTACATAATGACTATAGAAAAATTCTGTAATGCTTGCCGCACGGTCCGACTCAATGCAGCAGTTTGCACAACAAAAGTCAGCTCGTTGAAGTGCAGCAAAATGAATTGTTTGTGACACGCAGAGGTACTGTGCCGGCGCCTCATTTCGCTTGTTTATCGTCCCTCTTGGGGAATGGCTGTTCGCTAGTCAGCACATCAGGGAACCTTGTGACATGATTAGAATAGCAACTGTTTACATACTGTACATGCTTCCCTCGCAATATATTGCTACGTGACGTTTTCTTTATCGTCAGCAGCAGGGAGTAAGTCTGTACAGAGGCGTGTTCAATCAGGTTTTTGTTATTCCGCAGATATGCACAAGCTGGCGTTTTGTTTTTTTTTGTTTGTTTTAAAAAGGCGGTGTGCGCCGTTAATGGCGTGAACACAGCGGACGCCATTTGCCACCAATATAAATGTGGCATTCATTTGTGTGTGACCGGAGCGTTGTCGCTGCTCTTGCAACACAAGCGGTGGGCCGCATTACTGACAGAATGAGCAGTTGATAACCGTGCGTGATGTCTAGAGACCTCACGGGTTGCATTTACTGCCATCCTGCATGTGCCGTCTATGCACATATTTGTATATGAATCAACACAACTTCATATCCTGAATTTTTTATTTTTTTTTTGCAAACTATGTGGCCAGTTTCCCAAATCATGCATACCGCGCGCTGTTCTGAAACCTACATTTGGGTTCCTAAAATTTTCAGCCCCGCTTTTATTCCGTTCAACTCACCCCAACCCCCGAACCTGTGTTCAGACGACCACTCTGATCGGCCTGCTGAAGACGGCGAGGCTGCTCCGTCTGGTACGAGTGGCCCGGAAGCTGGACCGCTACTCGGAGTACGGCGCCGCCGTATTGATGCTGTTAATGTGCATCTTTGCCCTCATCGCCCACTGGCTGGCCTGCATTTGGTACGCCATCGGCAACGTGGAAAAGCCTTACTTGGAGCACAAGATTGGCTGGCTGGACAACCTGGGAGTGTCCATCGGCAAGAAATACAACTACAGCGATCCGAACTCCGGTCCCTCCATCAAGGACAAGTACGTCACGGCGCTTTACTTCACCTTCAGCAGTCTAACCAGCGTGGGATTTGGCAACGTTTCCCCAAACACAAACTCGGAGAAGATCTTTTCCATTTGCGTCATGCTGATCGGATGTGAGTGCAAACCGCTCGTCGGCAACATCAACCCGGAGCGCCTCCGAGATCGAGATTTGTCATTTGCGCCTGACGCTCAAACGACGCTTGTGTGTATTCCAGCACTTATGTACGCCAGCATCTTTGGGAACGTCTCGGCCATCATCCAGAGGTTGTACTCGGGTACGGCACGCTACCACGCGCAAATGTTACGGGTCAAAGAGTTCATCCGTTTTCATCAGATCCCCAACCCACTGAGGCAGCGGCTGGAGGAATATTTCCAGCACTCCTGGGCCTACACCAACGGCATCGACATGAACACGGTAAATAACCGGCACGCCGAGCGATTGGTCAACATTTCGCGCATGAATCTAAAGGCCAAGTCTT
The DNA here is from genome assembly GCA_901007745.1 of Hippocampus kuda. Classification (NCBI taxonomy): domain Eukaryota; kingdom Metazoa; phylum Chordata; class Actinopteri; order Syngnathiformes; family Syngnathidae; genus Hippocampus; species Hippocampus kuda. The sequence goes on from CAAKHF010016519.1 coordinate 32,764, forward strand.
TTTTTCTCTCTCTCTCTCTTTTGTCTGCTTTACGTTGTCTTTCCTCTGGTGAGAGCAGGAGGTGCGTATGACATTTTATTATCTCGTCTCGTTCGACGGCCAAGCGGCTCGCCGTGTCGGCGCGGTTTGCAATCAACACCCCCCCCCCCCCCAAGCCCCATCGCTGTGGTATAGAAACGAGCAGGAGGATGCATGTTGCGCTGAAGAGCCTTCGTGTATCTGCGGCAGGACATGTCCTGAGATTGGAGGAATGCTCCACGAATCAAGTATTCGGACTCTGTTTGAAAGCTGAATATTTGGATTGGATTGAAACAAAACGCAGAAAATGTGAGCTTTTTTTTTTTTCTTTCAAACACTCAAAAGTCCTCGGCCCAGTCGCCCTGATTTTGATGAGATAAAAATTTGAGTGCCTTTCGTCGTTATCTGACACAATGAAGGAGATCACAGGGTGCGAGGCTGTTAGCTTGCGTGCTATCTGGTGGCTAGCGCCGAAACCTTCCGGGATATATTCCGGCCACTGGAGGCTTTAAGCAGATCTAGTTGCACGGTTCAAATACGTGGCGGTGTGTCAGCATTCAGCGCGCATGACACAACCGCTTCCGTTTTTTTCCAAACAACACACATTTAGACATATTTTCACTTGACAGGGACTTGGACAATTAAATATGCGATGCTCTGCAATTGGGACAAAGTAGTTTGCATGCCTGCCTCACAGTTCTGAGGTTTGGGGTTTGAATCCGTGCGCGTTTGCATGCTCCCCCGTGCTAGCATGGGTTTTTCTTTTGAGTAATATCGTGGCTCCCTCCCACACGCCAAAAATTTCATGTTAGGTTCATTGAAGAATCATTGTGAGAAGGGTCACAACGCTTTTTGAAACAAAGCTACTTTGATTCATGTGAAGGGCGACCCGTTGCACACGCACTTGTGAATGAACACATTTGTTCCTCGCACCCACCCATCCATTTTCCAATCCGCTTATCCTCACGAGGGCCGCGGACATTTGCTCCTATAGAGCCTACAATTACATATTTCAAATCATGTTATCCATCCATGTGAAGACGTACTGCAGATGACCATCTGCACCATATTGGCTACACAAAATTCTTCTCACTTGAAGTTTAAAAAGCACTTCACGCAGGCTTTTGATTGATTTGACTCGGGCACTCATTGACTTTACCCCATCCTGCCCCCCGTAGGTACTCAAAGGTTTTCCGGAGTGCCTGCAGGCAGATATCTGTCTTCATCTCAATAATAATCTCCTTCACAACTGCAAAGTGTTCCAAGGAGCCACCAAAGGCTGCCTGAGGGCCTTGGCGATGCACTTCAAGACCACGCACGCGCCTCCCGGAGACACTCTGGTCCACAGCGGCGACGTTCTCACCGCCCTCTACTTCCTGTCCCGCGGCTCGATTGAGATCCTGAAGGATGACATCGTGGTCGCCATCTTGGGTAAATTGCATCACTTGTTCACCATACTGATGTGATTGTCTTAAAAAAAAATCCAGAATTGTGTGATTGTGAAGTGCCGTCGTGGAAACGTGTGGCTTATGTCACATCCCGCCTAAATGCGCATTCCAAGCGCTGACAGAAAGTGGCAAAATGGCCGCCCCAGGACACGGATCAAACAAAAATGTGCCGCTTAACTTATATTCCAATTCTTCCACATATACGAGTGGAGATGCACGGAACATATTACGGTAAAGAACATTTGGGGGTTGAGTTCCCCAACCATTTATGTAAATTGCAGAAAGCAGGCGTCCAATGACATTTTCAGGCGGAAAAGTGTTCGGGTTGAATTTTCGACGGCTCAAAGAATGAGCGGTTTTGCGGAGTAATTGCTGCTTTTCAAATGCCTCGCGTCAACACATTTTGACAGGACGGCGCCCCCACCACTTCTGCCCTCTGGCCAGTAGCGCCGTTCCGTGCCGAGAACGAGGCGCTGGCGTTTCTATTAAGTGGAGCCATAAAAGGTTGTTAAAAGAGCACGCGCAACTGTCGGCTGAGTCTTGACAGCCGCAAAATGTGGGGGGGTGATTATTGTCGAAAGGTATCGATATGATGTGAACAATTTTCCTCTCGGCTGACTTTGTAATATTTCCCCGCTGCGATAGGAAAGGCATACGTTCCAACAATGCCTTTCAACGGGCGAGGCGAAACCGGGTGAGCTCGGGTCCAAAAGAGCATTTGGCCGCGAGATGAATGCGCTCCGAAGCCGAAGCCGACACAATGAGGCTTAAGCACGGGCTGCTGAATCGCGCGGACCCATTACGAACACCCCCGCCGCCGAAAATGTCACTGATCCAATTGATCCGTCTACTTTCACGACGGCGTACAGTGCGAAGCCGACAACGTGCTTGATCAGCACAGCTTTGCTCCACTTCGTGGGGGGGGGTGGGGGGGGGGGCTGCGTTTTTAGCACAATGCCACCCATGAGCGACGAGGCTCACCTGCAAGCGAAGGAGCTAAAGGCTGCACATTGTGCCCACAGCGCAGGCGTATAATAACATCTTCAACTACCCCCCCCCACCCCACCCCCATCCCCAAGCGGTTCATTTGCTACTGATATACGGTAGGTCAACTTCAGCGCTATTGCATAAATTGTAGCATTAGATGGCTTTCCATGCTCATTCACGCATCAGCCTCAGAAATCATTTTGAACTAACTCAATAGAAAGGTCTAAAAAGACCTTTATGCGTATCTCTTGTGCTTCATTGCACTGCAGCGGAGCTTCCCATCCATCTCATTTTCGATAGCGCTTGTCCTTTCTATAGGGTCATGAGCGAGCCGCAGCTTCAAGCAAGCTGACTTTGGAAATGTGCAGGGCACATCGATACTAATAAAAAAAAATTCACACCTCTGGACAATTTTAATTCTTCAATGAACCATAAGAGGAACTTGGGGCGCTCCAAAAAACGCATGCAAACTCCGGCCCGGGTCGATACATGCGTGCAGTCAACAACGAGGCGTTCTAAAGCGGCCAACGGCAACGAATTATCTGACGAGAAGATGCATTTTCGAGGGATAGGCGTAGCTTGGGAGCTGAGTGCAGAGCGTGGTTGCTCTGGTTAACCACTGAAAGGCGCTCAAGATTACAGAATAGGAGAAAAAAAATAATAATAATCGGGAAAACTGAGTTTACCGCTGTATCTCCACAACTCAGTTTGACATATTTATCAGATGTTTTCCGCAAAGACCTTCACCTATTGTCAGACCAATTTGGACAACAAGTCCGCAAATGTAAAAAGAGAGCTCACATTTGCACATATTTGGTCTGTGTGTGTGTTTTTGTGTGTGTGCATGGTTGTCAAAAACCAGGGAAAAATGACATCTTTGGTGAAATGATCCATCTATTTGCCAAACCGGGAAAGTCCAACGCTGACGTGCGGGCTCTGAGTTACTGCGACCTGAGCACCATCCAACGGGAGGACCTTTTGGAGGTGTTGGACATGTACCCAGAGTTTGCTGACTACTTCTTTGCCAACCTGGAGCTGACCTTCAATCTCAGAGATGAGTCTGCAAAGGTAAAAAGGATCACGCGAACGGCGGCCGCGCGTGTCGCTAATACAGCGACGACAGCTTTGGTTAGCGTCCACCGATCTCATCAATCAACGTGAGTTTATCTCTGGAGTGGAGGCGGAGAAACGTGGGTCGGGCCAGACAGCGATCTCGCGCAGTTGAAGCGGGAACTGGATGTCCCGTCACCGCGCCCGCCGGCTTTTAAGTCTCGATACGAAGGGAGTTGCGTGCCGCGATGTGCTTGTGTCTCATCCGCAAATGAAGGCGCGGGCATTGAAGAGAAGCACATTGCTTTGTTGTTAGCATCCGGCCGTCTTGATTTGTTTTGACAGTCGGCAACGGTTTTGAAAGTGCGCTGCTGGCGCCTAAACACTACTGACTTTTTTTTTTATTTAAATCCATCGACTAAAATATTTTGGGAATTTTCCACATGTAAAATATTCTTGTTCAATTAAAGCGTGAGGAACATTTCAAATCCCATCTGTGCGATGAAACAATGCTATATAGCGTGGTTGCTAGCAACAGCGGCTTTTGCTTTATTTATACATTCCCCCCCAAATATCACCCAAGATGTCTTCACCTCTGGGAAACAAAAGCCATCTGTCCTTTTATAGCTCTTAACGTGCGCGATAATATATTTATATTATTGCAGCCTCCCAGTCCCGACGGCTGCGACTCAGATGGCGAGGGCACCAGGAGTATCAAAAGAAGGATTTCCTTCACACCCGAGCCGCCCAAAGGTAAGTCTTTGATCAAAGAATCGATACGCAGCAACAACATCATCTCCCGATCATGCGTAGCGGACGACCATTGCTATTTTCCGTTCCCCAGTGGAAAACAACGAAGTCAGTACCGAACCGGAAATGGGGAGGGAGTCAAACCTGTGCCTCAAGAGATGTTCCGACGTCCGGGGTCCCTCGACACCCAGCAGCCCTGTTCTCGACTCTAATCTTCTCGGACACAACGAGGTCACAGACGGCTTGAGGAGAAGTCCATCTTTTCAAGGTAACGTCTTTGGAATTACCGGTACTCTTTCTTGAAATAGGAGTGGTTGTTGGTACCTCAACTTGTGGGCGCCGGCCATTGCAAAGCAAGGTGCAGAGAATCCAATTATAGTGCACACGCGCACGCTCTGTAGGGTGGATTTTCACCTTTTGCGTGTGCTTCTGGAACAAAAGCGGCTCACCGTAAAGCGACCTGTCCACGCAGTGCCATTAAAACGCCACAGCAGCATCGTGTCGTCGTCTCTTTGGACAGGCAGCGAGCGCCACGCGCAAATACTAACGATCAAGGGGGGGGATGCCGTAAATAAGTAAGTGGACGCCGCTGTGGGCTGCAACACATCAGAGCATCATTGACGTACCGTTTAAAGGCCAGGCTCACCGCGCCATACCTGTTTGATGGTCCTGTTTAGTAGTTTGCAACGCCTCACTTTGTCGGGGTGCTTTTACAACTTTTTTTTCCCCCACTTTTTTTTTTTTTTTTTTAACAAATGTTCAAATGTGTCAGCTCAGAAAAGTGGTCAATAAGGAAAAGAGTTATTTGCCTCTCGGTATTTAACCCCAACAGTCCTCGATTGACTTTTCTCTTTTTTGTTTCCCAGTAAATCATCTGATTGCATGATAGAAGTCAATAGACACGATTCTGGGTTTGCTTGGGAGTATATTTTTTAAAAATGAATAAATAAATGCGGCATATATCCAACTGGAAGACAAATTGTCAACAATGTTGCTGTCTTTTTCACCCATAAAGTAATCAATCCACCCAAAGAGGCATAGATGATGGTGAGTTCGGATTATTGTACCGTATTTTCCGCACCATAAGGCACTTGGGAGTATAAGGTGCACCGTCAACGAATGACCTATCTTAAAACTGTTTTCATATCGAGGGCGCACCGCATTATAAGGCGCAGAGAATAGAAGGTACAATAGTGGCTGCTGTTGCGTTATGCATCCACTAGATGGAGCTACGCTGAAGGGGAATACAATACAATACAGCTTGATTTATATCACACTTTCAAAACCGCTGCAGCTGTAACAAAGCGCTTGACCGAAGACTTAAAATACTACGACCGAGAAATCAGAATATTGATCCATATGTAAAGTGCATCGGATTATTTTTTGAGAAAATTGAATGAGCGCCTTATAGTGCGGGAAAATCCGGTAATGTAATAATGTCCTCAAATTCTAAAATAATGACCAATTTTTTTTCTTTAAATGTGCTCTCTCTCTAGCACATGTGCAGAATGTTGGACAGGCTCGCAGTTCCAACAAGATCGTGCCAAATACTTCCTATGTATTGACCCCACGATGTGACTTCGACTTCCATGACAAGATAGTGTTGTTCTCCTGATACGGCTTCCTTCTATTGTTCCTTTCACTTGCTCGCGGGATGCTGAAGCCGCGTGAAGACAAAGCGCCGCGTCGCTTGTGAGAAAAGGGAAGCATGACAGAACAGGGCTTCTTCCTCGTATCTTTGCGGCTCATCGCGCCGCTACAAAGCCACCTGCACACGCTGCACCCACAGATACGCAAAGCATACAAGCGGCCATCATTTGTATTTTTTTTTCTATTCGTCCAAAAAGGGGCTCCTGACACAAACGAGCGCAAAGCAAACGTAATGATAGCAGGTGTCCAGCTGCGATAACAACGGCCTTCGTTTGCCACTTGAAAACAGTGCTCGAGTAATTCCACCGGGACAAAGGCCTGATGAATTACAACAAAGGCCCGACACTCAGCAATCCTTTTGAGATTAATGACAGCCCTATTTTAACAAGCATATTTTTTTCTGTTGTTGGGTTTTTATTTTTTCACGGCGACGCTCTTCCGCCGCACATGTAATGCGCGTAAAGGATGCATGTTGCTTTTGCGCTCTCCGCAGATCTGTGCTGTGATAAATGGGTGTGCAAGAAGCCTACGGACTACCTGGATGAGTCAGCGCATTTCCAAGAGCTACGAGGAGACGATAACTCGGCCAGCGAGCTCACCTACGGAGAGGTGGAACAGCGCTTGAATCAGCTCCAAGAGCATTTAAACAGGTAGCGTTTTCTTCTTGTTGATGTTGGGAGGAAGTCAACATTGCAATGAACAAAACGTGCGCTTGATTTGGTCACTTAACCCATCTGGTGAGTCAACAAAAAGAATCCAAAATGAGTTGGAGTTTTCAGAACCCCGCACTTCAGTCCATGAAACAAACCAGCGTTTATGTGTGTGTGTGTGTGTGTGTGTGTGTGTGTGTGTGTGTTTACAATAAGTTATTGATTATATCATCATATAATTTTAAAAAGTGCATACCTACTGTACATATGGGACTGGAGGCCCAAAACAACAATCCTAATCCTCAACTTTGGGCCGGTTAAAAGCTCTGATATGATTGTGCCCGGTCATCACATAAATCTGCCATGGCGGGCATTTCGAGCCAGCGGCGCAGTATGAAAATTGAATTCCAGTTCGTTTCACTTGTTTCAGATCCTTTTTTGTGAAACTAGTCGTGAATATTTCAGATGAAATGTTCCCAAAATAAAAAATAACAATGGTGCTTAGAAGTAAGCGTTGTTAAGTCCTTTTTCACACTGCACTTAGCAGACCACAGCGTGCTGTCAACGAACATCAAGAGCAGTGGGGAAAATGTCTTAATGGTCATTATGTCGAGGTCGCCTTTGGGAAAAGCGTCTCACCTGATCGACCACAAACGATATGCACGTCGAAAAATAAGAAAATATATGTGAGAGAAATCCTCAATTGATGTTCTTTTTGAAAAGCTTGGGGGAAGGTCTTTTTATTTCCCTGTATTTGTTCAAACTCTGCATAAAGTTAAAGTGACCTATAGTAATATTTAACATCTGTTTCCCTGTCTCGTTCTTCATGACTGCTTCGGCTCACAACACTCACTAAACTTGTTGGTCATGATCTTGATCCTTGGAGAGATTCTTTTTGTTTTATTTTTCAAGCGGTAAAAAAAAAAAATGTGAGAACCTCTGATGTAGTATTTTTATTTATTTTTTATTCACCCCATCAGTGCAATATTCTGCTTGAGCACTTTGAATTGGCCGTAAATGCTGAAGCTGTCGAAGTTTGAGGAAAACTCAAAATGAAGCAGATGGCAAACGGCCACAGAATCTTGAAAGTTTTGCGGAAGGCGACTGATTTTTATTTTTATTTATAATCCAGTCCAACCGCTCATCTACTTTATGTAGATGCTAATGATTAGTGCGTGCTTTCACACACCAAAAAAAGGGGGGGTCTCCTCCTACACAAAGCAAAGTACGCTGTGCTTACACCAAGATCCCTGCCAGGATTTATCTCATTTTGCCTGGACAAATATAGAAGATGGAGGGGGGGAAAAAATCTACCTGGCAAGAGATATTGTTGGACTAAATATACTGTAGGCGGGATTTAAGGCGAAAGAACCGTAACATATTGAAAACACAATAATGAATTGGTACAACAGCTTTGTTTGTACTGACGATCTCAAATATTCATGCTTGAGCAGATGTAGTTTTGATATCATTTTCAGAAGAGGCAAAGTTTTAACAACACAACTGCAAGCCAGCAGGCAAGCCAGCGAGTGACACATAAAATGAACAGCAGGTGTTATTTTGGGCTGGGGAACGACACCAGCATCAGCACCATGTGTCTGGCTCATTTTATTTTCGCACAAATAAGTCATGTAATACCCTGCAATAGAATCGATGCCAGGTTTTCGCCTAGTGTGAGATGGCTGGATGAGCAAAAAGTGTACTTTTGATATTGTGCCGTATCCATGATTGAGCACATGACTTCTTCTTTCAATCCCTGCACAAATACACTCTGTAATAAA
>CAAKHF010016522.1:0-32624 GCA_901007745.1 Hippocampus kuda
AGGGGGCTTTTCACTGTGGCAAATTTGATCTCAGATGTAAACACACACACACACACACACACACACACACACACACACACACACACACACTATTTTCAGTGGTTAATCTAGATAAATGTTTGGTATATATCATTATACATATAATTAGAAGCTTAGTACCCCTTAAATGGGATTAGCCATTGTGCAGGTCAAAATTTCCAAAGACTATTGAAAACAGGATGTTGTCACTATATCCTGCTCAATTCTTACTTTTGCTAATCTGGGCGCAAAATGAAATTTATGCACCTCGTGGCATGCAAGACGTTTGGTTTGGATCCATCTTTTTAATGGAGATTTGTTATTCAATTGCCCTTCTCATTCCGACATGGCCCCAAATCAAAAAGGTTTAACAGATGATGCTCGTTGCAAACGGCAAATCATTCACTCTGCTTCTACCTTCTCTTTTCTGATGAATCAACCCGAGAAGACGCTGACCACTCAATCCCCCGGCAGCTGTACTTTAAACTGGCTGGGCACTCCCTCGACTAGGGGCCAGGTGAAGTCCGCGGCGCCCTGCGACGGAGTGCATCGAATCAGAGTTGATTTCAAGAGGAACCATGATGTGGAGAAGGTGTGGGAGGCGGGTGGCCTCAGCCAACTCACCTCTGTACCTGTCACACCCAGGGTGCTCTGCTTCTTATGTGCAAGCAGTGGCAATGTTGAGGTAAAGAAATTGATATTTCAAATTCATTTGTTTCCTCATAGATATGGCGCACTGTTGAAAATTACAGTACCTCTCTTACCAGCTTCATCCCCTAAAAACCCCCCCAAAAAAACCCAAAAAGTCTGAGCTTGTCAAATTGGTGGTGGGAATCTACAGTAACATTGTTGGAGCATTCAAATTAATGTGTTGTTTGTTTTCCGTCTCTCTAGTTTGTTTTCTGCCAGGTTTGCTGCGAACCGTTCCATCTCTTTTGCCTGGGAGAGTCTGAGCGTCCTCTCCAGGAGCAGTTTGAAAACTGGTGTTGTCGCCGATGTCGCTTCTGCCAGGCCTGCGGGCGCCAGCACCAGAAAACTAAAGTGAGCCATTCAGTGCAGTATGCATACTTTTTTGAGGGGGGGACAGGCACAAAAGAAGCTCAAGCTCAGATGACAGTGCATGAAAAGGCTACAGAATGTTCCCGAGAGACGTTTCCTGTTGTTGCATGAAGACTGCCATTCATCATCTTGATAGATTTGTGTCCTGATTTTTATCATTTAACTACAATCCTGTGCATGTTGCAAGCGGCGTTCACTACAGATGCTTGTCATTACAGTTTACTTTTTACATAATGTTCATCCATACACATTTGATTTACACAAGGAAATCAAAAACTTGTTGCATTGTTTTGCCCTGTGAGTACAAGTTGATACAACACAGATATGATTAATCTGCTCAGTGGAAGTCTGCTTGGCAAACAGATTTTTTTTACACTCATAGTTGCTTGGAACAAATCTCCGCCTAAAGGGCGTTAAGTTATTTATTGCTTTGATTGGCTTCCATTTCTTGCTCCTCTACACGAATACTGCGAAGAGTGTGGCTTGAAAGCTCCTGGCGAGGCCATTGGAATGTCAAACCATTGCAGATAAATCAACTCCTCGAAAATGCTAGCTCCATGCTCATAAAAATCTTGCCCAATACACTTCGGAACACGTGTGTTTCTTAGCTAGACATCTCTTGAAGCATTTACCAGTCATTTCCTTTGTAATTGAAGTGTAGCGTCTGTAGTGTTGTGACTTTTGCATGTACAGTAGCTATCTGAGGTACCTCAGCTATTCTATTTGAAGCAGCTCTCATCATGGTGCATTATGCATGATGTGAACTACAATCACAATCAACATTTTTTAAAATCTGATTGTGCTCGTTAAAAATAAGAATTATTATTGATACAACTCTTACCGCGTCTCATTAGGGTGCAAGCCGCCATAAATTGTGGGGGCATATCAAGTAATCTCCCTCATCAATTGTGGTGAAAACTTGACAATCCATTTTTGAAAATTTCAGAATGGATTGTATTTCAGAGAGAGAAAAATGTTCTTACAATTGCTTTCGCAATCAATTCTTTGTGACTATACATAAAAAAAGTTCCACTTTGTATACACTCAATAGAAATCCATCAGTCGATTAAGCAAAATGTATTTGTGTTGCTTCACAGGCCCACAGTTTATAAAAATCAATGACATCCCATGGTGTAGACCCCCATTTGGGCAAGGAAAAAGTCAGACAAAGCCCATAATGGGGAAAGAGAGGCGGCAGTAAAACAGGCCAAAATTGAGATATAAGTGATTGTGGCAGGGCGAGGGACTCGTTGCATAGTAGATGTGATTTAACCAAATGCTGGGGTGTAGAGATAACTTAAATGGAGAAATAAACATTTCCACATAGGTAGCCACTCTAATTTTCGCAGAAAGGGCACCCCAGAGTGCTAAAAGCCTGAATAAAGAATGCTCTAGATCCGGCTGACATCTTTTTAACTCTTGGAGTGACCAAATGACCAGCATGTTGTTAGCGTAAAGCTTGGGATTAGTATAGAATGACACCACGTTTGATATTGACATGATCTGGTCTTAACTCTGGCCCCATAGCAGCAGCTGCTGGAGTGTGATAAGTGCCATAACACCTATCACCCGGAGTGCCTGGGTCCTAACCACCCTGCAAGACCCACCAAAAAGAAAAAAGTCTGGGTATGACAACGACACTCCATGCTTCCTACGCACACCTTCTCACCGTTGTGTGTACTCTTGCACCAACATTCACCCAGCAAGTTCTTCCCCCAACCTTTTGTTCACTTGTGATGCGTCTGTCTCCCGGACAGCAACGAGGAAAACATTTTGCTTTTACCACAGTGTCACTTCAACACCTTGAATGTTTTTATTACACAACTGCATGCTAGTTTGAGCAAGATAGTCCGCAACTTGTTTGTTTGTTTTTACAGATTTGCACCAATTGTGTGTGCTGTAAGCGTTGTGGAGCCACCAAACCCGGGAAGTCCTGGGATGCCCAGTGGTCACATGACTTTTCCATGTGTCACGACTGTGCCAAACTGCTTGCTAAAGGTGGGTATAAAAGTAACAATCATTCACTGACGGTTGTTTTCAAAGCAGAATTCTCCATGTTATGCAGCTGTTTTCGAGCATTTTGACTGATCTTTCCAGACCCACAGAATATTGTGTTCTTTGACACGAAAAGCACCATACCTATCAAAAGAAAGTACAGTCTCTTCATTCCACAGACAAGAGTGTTTCCAACTTTTTATGTTCTTTAGCAGTCGAACTTGGTTTCACCAGAAACATTGGTTTCTGAACAAAAAATAAAGTGTGTTGCAACAACATAATGAGACCTTCGCCAGTAGCTAGTTTTTATGGAAAGTGCATATTAGGCATTACGAGTATCCAATATGTCTGAAATTGTCATTAGCTTCTTGAATAAACATGTTGCAAAACATGAAACAAAAATTTTGAACACTTCACAGTAAAGGCATTTTGGCATTAAAAGTTTGTAAAGTATTCCGTTGGAGTATTTTTTTTTTCTTTCTAAGAAATGATTACGACCTTTTGGTGGATAACAAATGACAAAAATTCAATACTGACCAGTAAAATTACTTGATTTTCGAAATAGAAAATTCTGTGGGTCATGTCTTCACCGTTATTGAACAAATTATATGAAACTAACCCATATACATTTTCTCGAGGGTGAGGTACCTACATTTGTCCATATTGCGATGTGTTAGCATTTTTCCTCCTCTAAATGTAACCTCTAGTCTTCATTTTCTACTCAAAAGCTGTGCTGATCGCAAATCCAAAGCAATGCACCGCTGCCATCTACAAGGCTCGGCTTGTCAATGCAAATCTACAAACCTGAATTTCCCAATGTGCAAGTCCCTCTTCCTCGCATACACATTGCAAAATGCGGTTGAGGAATATGTATGTCAGCAAAAATACACTTTTGAATTCCGAATATCAACGGCAATGACATTATGGCAATGAATGAGTTGTGGACGAGATGGTCTTGGTGGGGGTTTTGTTTGTTTAGGTGAGAAAAGTCTGGCATTTGATTGCAAATTGTCTCACTTTTTATCCCTCATCATAGGGAACCCTTGCTCACTTTGCAATAAGTGCTTCAATGATGAGGACCACGAGAGCAAGACAATGCAGTGTGGACGCTGCAACCGTTGGGCCCATGCCAAGTGTGAGAGTCTGACAGGTCGGTATCGGCCAGGTGGAAGATTATGCGTTGTTTATTGTAGATTCACATACTTTTCACACCTCGCTTTGTGTTGTCACTTGCCAAGCTCTTCTTGTACAAGTATACTGACAGGTTGCACCGCAACGGTTGTCATATTGATGAGCTGTTGAAAGATGATGAGGCCAATAATGGGCAGGATATTGATCCGTCATCCCCTAATCTCCCTCAGATGAAATGTATGAGCTGCTGTCAAAGCTGCCGGAGAGTGTTGCCTATACGTGTACCAAATGTTCAGACTGTCATCCGGCTAAGTGGCGGACGGCGCTGGATGGGGAGCTCCAGGGTCGCCTTCGCCACATCCTCACTGCACTGCTCAACTCCCGTACCTCTGCTCACCTACTCCACTACAGACAGGTTAGAAATGCAGACTGGTCATTCGTTGATTATACCAAAAAATTTTTTGCCCATGTCGTCACATCACCTTCCGGATGGAACATAATAATAATAATAATAATAATAATAATAATAATAACGTGCCACACTTTTTTTCATTTTTGTGCAATATCTGGCAGTGCAATCTCAAACACAACACATTTTTGTCTTTTTTTTTTGTGCAGCTCAAAAGTAGTCACGTTTCTTCCACCCATAATTAGGGTATTTTGTTCACAAGCATTACGAAAGGTTCATTTCTTTGTCAGACCCTGGAACATTAGTGTGATGCTGCTTTGATAAACGTGTTCACAATGGCGATCAGTAAAGGAAAATAACTCAACCAAGACCAAACAATCCCAAACATGATCCTTTGATTGATATATTTTATTAACTTCAAAGTGATACTGTTTCACTCCAATCCTTTTGGCAGCAGCAGGGCACATTACAAAGTGGGTGGCATCCGAGCAAGCTTTAATTTTCTTCTCTCAAAATACAACTCTTACTAACTCTGTGGCATAGGTGGTGAAACCTCCAGAACTGAACCCGGAGACTGAAGAGAGCCTTCCATCTCGTCGCTCCCCTGAGGGCCCAGACCCTCCAGTCCTGACCGAAGCCTTCCCTGCAGCTCCGAGCGATTCCCCTGCAGACCTGGAGTCTGTGGAGAAGAAAATGGATAAGGGCATCTATAAATCTGTGGTACATATGTTGTTGTTGTTGTTGTTGTGTTTTTTGATTTGATTTGACAAGAATGAAAAATGATTTGATTTACGAGCCACTAGATGACGGCAGCGAACTTTACAACAATCAGCAGTTTGACAAAATGTAAAGAATTCTTCACCAAAAAAAAGTGCTTGCTTCACACTTTTTACTTCCACTTCTGGTAGAAGCTTCCTGGAAAATTAAAGATACTTGCAGTACACAGTTTGCATGTGTGTCTAACCAAATACTGCATTTTAATGTTGTCTGACAATAGTCCGCTCGCTCACATCTAACACACAATGCAAAACACCATAGACTGGCGAACAAAATTAGGATCAAAGGCACAGTGTTGCACTCATTCCAGCGATAGGTATTTGAATGGTTTAGCAACACTACTAGACAGACAACAGAACAGTATTCACAGGTATATCCTGTATATCTATCATCTGTGAAAAACAGCTACTTCTTCACATATATGCGTATGCATGTATTATACTGCCTCGTGGTGGCCAAGTCACGCGGACCATGACAAGCAACATAACGAATGCGTGAAATCGATCCATCCCTTATCTGAACCACTTATACTCTCAAGAGTCACATGTGTGCTGGGGTCTATCCCAGCTATCTTCAGGTGGCAGACAGAGTACACCCTGTACTGATCTCCAGCAGATCACAGGGGACACATAGCCAAACCATTCACACTCACAATCACACCTTTGGACAATTTAGATAATCATGTACATCAAAACTGTTTGATTCTTTACGTTTGATTTATGTTACTGTATGTTTTTATTTTGTACAGTCCTGTTGAGTGCTATTTTTCTTAAAAGGTTGCATGAGGGTTTATTGAGGGCTGAAACTAATAGAATTTCCTTTTTTTTCAGTGGGGAAAATTGATTTGAGATAAATGCTTTTGGTTTGGAGAGCGGTCAAAGCATTAATCAAACTCCTAAATCAAGGCACCGCTAAGTTTGTGGCCGTTTCTTTCAGGTGGCATTCAGTGACGATGTCGCACGAATCATTCAGACCGCAATCAACAGTGATGGCGGTCAGCCTGAGAGCAGGAAGGCCAACAGCATGGTCAAGTCTTACTTCATTCGGGTAGGCAATGGTGCTTCCCAACAGTTCAAACAAGAATATAATAATGTCAAATATCTGTCAGTGATGCATTATGTACTCGCAACAAAATGTGACATGTATTCATTTATATTCAGTGCAAAGTGCCAAATACTAGGTCAAGGAATCATCACCGTTGAATGTTCTGTTTCAGCAAATGGACCGAAACTTTCCCTGGTTCAAAGCTAAAGATTCCCACTTCTGGGAAAGACCAAAAGTCTGCGCCAAGTGAGTATTAGCTACAAGTTGCAATGGTTTAGTATCATAGCCATCTGTCTTTGGTTGTTTGTGCTGTGAAATGATTCAAATCAAGTGCAATGAAATTATATAGTCCTTAATCACAGAAAAAGTCTCAAAAGGAGTTCACATGCCCACGGTTGACAAATTTTAACAGCTTCCCCTAATCTTCACCCCCAGGATGCAATTGGGGGGGGGGGGGATAAATAAATAAATATTGGTGATTGCTTTCAAATAGTTTTCTTGGAATGGCTGTGTCTTGTGTTTCCTGGTTTCACTGTCGGAATTTAGGTTTTAATTGTCGTGTAATGTGAGCACAGACTTGAAACTCTTCTCTGAAGGGGGAGGTCTGTAATTACCGAGCAGAAGTGCAGAGAAAGAGATGCTATTCCATCATGTGTGTGGCGGCGGGATGCAGCCATAAAGCGGTGAGCTAATATTTATAGAATGTGTTGGTGTGACTGTGCCAACCAACTCTGAGATATGTCGTGGATACAAAGGCTGAAAGGAATGATGATAGTTTCAGCTACTTCGGCCCTTATGTCAAAACTGAATCGACTAAGTGGAATCGGACAAATGAGTGGATCTTACCAGACTACTGGTGCCATTAAAGCTTCTGTTGAGGTTCAGAGGCACAGTAATGAAATTGATTCCACTGTGAATCTGATTTAACGTACCCATTGGTCAACTTAATGGTTAAACTGAGAGGTAAGTGGTGTCAAGTGGAGGATTAGATAGTTTGCCCAAAACCCATGAGAGGAGTTGTGCTTGATTTTCTAGTGTTGAAATATGCTGAAAAAAATTAGCACTATGTGATACACTTGTTAGCACTTTCTTGCTTAGATGTGTGTTTTTTCATGCCTGTACCTCTACTGCTGTGCTCGACTAGAAATAATTGTATCCTTTTGGTGGGTTCCTTTTATTGTTCACAGAAGACAGGTCTTGGTTTAATTTTAGCCAGTTCAAATGGTGTCTGTTTTTAATGGTACTTTGCATCTTAACAAACAATCACCATTATGCTTCACCTTAGCTGTGTGGTGTTATTTTGTTGATGAGTGAGCAGAATTAGTGCTACTATACAGTTTTACTTGGGGTGGGACACACACACACACACACATTTTTTCATTTTAGGTTTCATTTTATGCGTTCCCTGGAAAGTTTTATGCGTGCCATGTGACTAGCATAGCTTAAAGTTGAGCAGTAACCCAATCTGTCTCAGCTACGCAATAACATTCCTCAACTAGGGCTGTCACAAATGATTGTTGGTCGACGAGTCACCAATAGTAGTCACAATTAGTCAACTAATTGGATCAGATTTAAATAAATACAGCAAACTGCTGCTCTTATATGACCATCATTAGCTTATAGTCTAAATGCTAAATCGAGACATAATAAGGAACCTTTTGAATTACATTTTGAATTTAGTATAAATAGATTCACTGCCAACAATAGGGATGACAACTAGGGTGGCAAGGCATTTGTTAAAGCTGGCAGCGGCCACCACTTGCCACACTGTAAAACCACCATTATTCCATTCGCACCATCCATTGCGTTTGGAGAGACAGCCAAACATTTCAACCTCATCGGACAATAATACATTTTCCCACATGGGTTAAGATTTTGTCATGAACGACTGAAACCAAGGTTGAACTTTTTCTGCATATCTAAAGAGAACCATGGTGGTGGCATTAACATGCTCTGGTGCTGTTTTTGTTGTTGTTGTTGTTGTTGTTGTTGTTTTTTTTTTCCAGCTGAAACTCGGGGCTTCGAAATGGTGGAAAGAATTATAAACAATTAGAAGTAGCAGTCAATGTTTATGCGAGTGGTTTGATTGACAGGCATGATTTTCAACCCAAATCCCGCCTCCTGCCAAGTGAGAATTAGACAAGTTAACGAATGAATGACTGCCCTCTGAATTTATTTGGAATTTCTTTATTGATTAGAGTGAATAAACCTACAGGAGAAGATCAATAGCATAAAATCCCCTTTATGCCTACTACTAAAATAGTCTGATTTTATTCGTTTTTTTAAATTTTTCTTTTTTTTTTTTAATTTGACCAGGTTCCCAGGCATTTAAACTTGAATGTATTGATGGAGTCGAGCAGCTGCTGAAGATGACGCTCTGAGAATTCCTAATGAAACGGTTTTATTGAATTAATGACGCTCTTTGTAGAGACGACAGGTTTCTGAAATGAATATTCATGCCACATGAATCCATACGATGCCAGGGAGTGCTGGAGTTGGACTTGCTACACGCACTCATTCACACACACTCACTCCATCACCAGTACTCAGCACTCTCCTTGGAGTTATCAGATTTCCCAGACCATTCATTTTTTTAACGATATATTCTTTGTCTGATTTGCAGGCTTTATTGAGTGATGAACTGTAACAGTGTCACGTGGCGCTTTCAGATTCATGTTTGTGGTCTTCTTGTGGTTGACTTTGTCACGTTGTGTAACAAGAACCAAATGATCCATCACGTTAGCCCTTTTCACTCTTGCTTTTAAATAGAATCCAGACTAAATGTGTTTCCTTGATGGAGTCATTGCTCACGTTCTACTCAGGAAACTTTATATTGCTCTGTGTGGGAATAACAAAGATTCTCGCAGGATTTGGGTTACAGTACACAAAGAGCTCTTTTCCAAACGCTGTAAGTTAATTTAGATGATTTTGAAGAAAAATTACTTATTTAGCCATATGTGCCAGTTTTACACACTTCAAATTTGTCTTGTTTGTTCAAACGATCATAGCACAATAGAATGGCATGGCAAGATTAAGTTAATTGAAGTTTTGGGTTTATCTAGTCAGTTTTTCCACATTTTGGATATCTACTTTAAAAAGAAATTCCATTTTTAATTTTGGCGCCGGCAGGGATAATTGCTTGTTTGTAATACAGAATAGATTGTCCTAAAGCAAGAAACTGAGTACCGGTATTTTTTTTCCTTTCAATATTAAATTACACTAAGCTTGAGATCAAATGAAAGTGCTGTGCTGAAAGTTCTACAATGTATACTGCGTCAGTCTGAAAGCTATTCACCAATAAGTGTAATAGCGTGTTTGTCCTGGTATAGAAAACCATAGCTTAAACCAAATCTTTTAATTGTTACTGTTACTGTTTTTGATCTCATTTTAAAACTTTTTTTTCTATGCAGCAATTGAGATTTTAATTCAAATCCAATTTTAATACATTACTAGTTTTAAAGATATGTTAATTAGCTCATTCAAATGAAAATTTGTACTATACTTTGTCCATTTTATGATCAAAATCAGTATTTTGTAAACATGAAAACATCGAGCTACATGTTGTACATTCCTTTATTGCTGTAACTTAAGTATAAACGGAAATCCTGCCACAATTGTTTTTTTTTTTTGGATCACTTCCTTGACTCTCTTGTGTGGCTGTTGTTGTCTTCAGCAGTGGTCTCCTTCCCAATGCTGTTTTGCCCCCATCCCTGGACCACAACTATGCCCAGTGGCAGGAGAGACTGGAGCTGTCCCGCTCTGAGCACCCTCACCTCATCAAAAACATAATTCCAGCCCCCTGCCCCAAGATCCCTGCTGAAGCAGACCCTCGAGCAACCACTCCCCCACATCCTCCATCTCTACCACCACTACCTCCCGCTGTACCAGGTAAGGAACACACTTTGGGGAATATTCATTTCCCCAGGTGCTGAAGTCAGAAAAAGCATGCCACTACGCACTTTTAGGGCTGCGCAGATTCTCCCATCGAATTATTTGTGTCCGTTACACACCACGGAATGTATGCACTCTGAGTGGAGTGATTTTTGCATGAGGACATTCCTTCACAAATCTAGAGGGGCGCATATCCTCCCAGAAACTTAAGCACCGTTCCTGTTGCACACTCAGGAGACTGTACTAAGGACTAGCGCCTCTTGAGGGTGAAACATCATATTCTCCGTTCTGATTCAGTGAACCGCTTCCGTGCTAAGCTGTGTCAGCCGCATGACCGAGTGGCTGCTGACTCATGCTGGTGGCTTGGAATTTGTCTGGAGGCTCACAATAACTGCAGTTTTTCGAATAGTGTTAATGAGGAGTTAAGATTTTCTATCAGTTCTTTTAATCTGACATATGACAGTCGTGAAATCTATTATATGTGTCGCTCTCATTACCATACAATGCTTAAACAACAGCCTTCTCACTCGCTTTTCCACAATGGAACAGCTCCAAATATATATTCAGTCATGAGCACAGTCTCCTGATTAAATTCCCTCATTGATATCGAAGCACGTTCCACCATCTTTTGACCTGATAGCTCCGTGTCGCTGTACGCTCGGTTGAAGACGGAAGGCGGGTAGGCGATGCGTGGTGGTGAGAAAGAACACTGCCTCTCATTTGTCAGCTATCTTCTGAATTCCACTGCACATTCAGGGAGGGCAGAATACATGCAAATGTGAGGGAAAACCAAAAACGGCCAACCTTGCTGTTGAAAATTCATCAACTGAAAAAAAACAAATTTGATGAGTTAAAAGTAGTAAAGAATTAAGGAGAATGTGGTGCCTCGAGGATCAGGACTTTGTTTAAACTACCGGTGTGACAGTTGGGGAAAAACAATTGTTTATGCCACAGTCGTGAAACCTGGGAAAAACCCTTGTTGCGATACTTCGTCAGTTGTTGTAACCTTAATGCCACTTGTTTTTGTTTTTTTTTCTCCAGATTTTGAAGACAGCCCAGAATTTCCTCTTCCACCAGGTGTTAGTGATAACAGGCAATGTGCACTGTGTCTAAAATATGGAGATGAGAACACAAACGTGAGTAGCATGTCTCTTTCATCCACATTCGGAACATACATCATGATGAGTGTGGTTTATGTCAACGCGTCTGTGTATTCCAGGAGGGTGGCAGGTTGCTGTACATTGGACAGAATGAGTGGACACATGTGAATTGTGCACTGTGGTCAGCGGAGGTGTTCGAGGACGATGACGGCTTCCTGAAAAATGTACACATAGCTCTTCTCAGGGGAAAGCAGCTGGTAAGTCACAAGGTGTACTAAGCTAATGTATTTTAATATTGGTCATGATGGTGGTATTTCATGTGTTCAGTATTTTCTTTTCTTCAGTGGTACTTTGTATAAAAGAAAAAAATTGAGAACCACTGTTCCAAATTCAGACAACTGTTAAAACAGATTATCGAAGGAGATCAGGTGAAAATTGGATGAAATTATTGAGGTAACACGCCGGAATGAAAGTTAGATCTGCTAAATGGAGAATTTTCTGATCCAGCTCTAGTGTTGGTTCTCATTAAATAATGCGGGTTCATCTTGTTAGGTGGCCCAGTAGTGTATCATTATGGTATCACTCTCAAAGCCTTTAGTGTTCATTTGCCCTCATGTTCATCTTCACAGTGCTGTGAGGTGTGTCAAAAGCCAGGAGCCACAGTCGGTTGCTGCTTCACCTCCTGCACCAGTAACTACCACTTTATGTGTGCCCGCCAGGGCAATTGTGTCTTTCTGGAAGACAAGAAAGTGTATTGTTCCAAACACAAGGACCTAATTAAGGGAGAAGTAAGAAACTCACAATGACTCATTATACCTCAGATAATTCCGTACAACATCATACAAAAGCACATCCTGCACATTGAAAGATTTCAACGAGAAATTCTGACTCATTCTTGCAGTAAAGCACCGCAATGTTATTTTTAAATTGTTCCTTACTCCCAGGTGGTGTCTGGCTTTGAGGTGACCCGCAGGGTGCTCGTTGATCTGGACGGAATCAGCGTAAAGAGGAAATGGTTGGCAGGACTGGAGCCTGAAAATGTCCATATGATGATAGGTAGCGTGCAGCAGTACCAGTGAATCTTTATCAAAGCCTGTAAGTGCATCGTTGTTTCATGTCTGATTGCAACTTTACACCATTCCTTTAGGCTCGATGACCATTGACTGTTTGGGCATACTGACTGAACTTTCAGACTGTGAACGCAAACTCTTTCCCATCGGATACCAGTAAGTGTGTTTTTTTTTGTTTAGTTAATTCTACATTTCAAAATATGTCGTCTCTCAAAAAAAGAATTGTTAAATTGCGATTACATTTTTAAAACAAATTAATTGATCTGCTTTTTAAATCGATTCATATTTGATCCTTTTCTTTGATAACCTTGCCTTGTTTTACTGATTGCTGATTAATTGCTATTCTACGGCCTTCTAGTGAGGCGTGGGGAAGTCCATTGCCTAATGTGGTTGGATGCCCTTTAAAGGGTCAAAAACAAATTTACCCCTACTCCAGGACAATAGAAGAATCTCTATATACTGCACACATGCATTTTCATCACGTGAAGCACGCGCAAAAGAAACAAGTGGTGCTATAACCCCTAACCAGAAGATCTGGAAGAAGTTATCTCTGCAAATGCAGCAATAGTGAATGGCTATAAAGGGGGCACGGGATCATATAGTGGAAGTAGTCCCACTTGAATATAGAGTTATCGCCCCTCGAAAAAATTAAGGAAATGATTTTTTTGTTCGACACTACATCAAAATGAATAACTGAAGGAGACTCTTTACCCTTTTTCCAAAGTTTTCCACAAGTTCAGTGACTTGGATGCTGTTCAGGAAATAGATAAAAATCACGTTGAATAGCTAGCTAGGGAAGAGTATACTTTGAGCTCATAACCATGGTGGTTTTCAAAATAGAATAAACTGAACAGCAATGGAGTTTATAGCGTCTTAAGAAAGGTTCAGTGACATCATCTGCCTTCTTCCAGATGTTCTAGGGTATACTGGAGTACTTTGGATGCACGAAAGCGCTGCGTGTACACCTGTAGGATCCTGGTTTGTCAACCCCCTGTGGGAGGCTCTGAATTTAAAAGCACGGTGCCTCCTGAGGAAAACCTCACGATAGCACATAGCCCTCCTCCCGTACAAGGTATCTTGCTCACTCTGGACACCACAAGCTTTAAATTGACCAGTTTTGGAAGCACGATTAACCACTGTGTTGTTGATGTCACCTTTTTTCCTTCTTAAGAGTTTCCTGATCCATTCGAGTCCCCGAGACGCGTAGAAACTCTGTCCCCTGCAAAGACCCCGAAGCTCAGAGTCTACACCAGAAACCGACAACCAAGCTACCCACCTGCCACCCAGAATTCGCAAGGCCGAAGTCCATTGCCTTCTCCAGGTAAAAAATAATAATATATTTTTGTGTTAACTTTTACACTCACTGGGAAGTCTATTATTTAACCAGTTCAAACTAATAGGAGTGTAATAAAATAGATAATTCTCAGTTTTAATTTAAACTGTCAGCAAATATTCAGACATCAGCAGCTGTCAAATGTAAACTGCATGCTAAATTGTTTTGTTGTAGTGGTGTGTATAAGTGAGTCATTATGATCTCCTGCTCTTTTTAATCCAGTTTTACCAATATAGGATCAATGAAATACACTGACATATAGTTTTATTAATATTGTGCCCAGTAGCTTATTTGAGCTTTGCCAATCAAGTAGTTATCACATCTTCTGTTGTTATTTCTTCTGGTAGGAGTTGCCGCTCAACCCCAGAGTCAAGTCACTGAGTCACCACTGGACCCTGTCGCATGTAATATTGACTCGCGACGTCACAGCGCTTCTTCTCTTCCCCCTCCTCCACACCAAATGCATAAAGAAAGAGGGGTGAAATCACCAACTCACATTTTGCCACGGCCTCTTACCTCACCACCTCCACTTATCTCATCACCCGCCAGAGACCCCGAAAAGGGTAAACGCCTCAGCAAGGACTCAATCCAGAGGGACAAGGAAACGGTCAGACTGTTCATGCCAGGCAGGAATAGACCGCAATCTTCCACGCATCACGGAGTGAGAAATACAGACAAAATTAGGGGTTTGAGTCAAGGTCAAGCCACCAAGGATCCTGAAAGGAACAGATTAAGCGACCTCAGGCAAAAGGATCCTGACGCTGGTGAATTAGTAACCAAAGAGCAAGAAAAGCGGAAACCAGCTCTGAAAGAATTGGACAAGGCAGGAACTGTCGATAAAGACACATTGAGAGATTCGGAGAAGAGGCGAAAAGTAAACAGAGAGTCCGACAAAGCCAAACAGGTCAATCCAGAGCCAAACAACAGAGATGTTGAGAAAAGCAAATCATCCTTAAGAGATTCTAGTTCAAAGGATATTGAAAAAGCAAGAGCCATCAACAGGGATTCAGCGCCAAGGGACTCGGAAAAGCATCGACAATTTAGCAGAGAAGCAGGAAAAGACAGACCATCCTGCAGAGACTCTGAAAAGGGTCGACCTCACTCAAGGGACTCCAGTTATAGAAGCACAGAGAGAAACAAAGACTCAGGGAAAGAGAGTGACCCCGGCAATCATTCTAAACATGGTGGAGGTGAAAGTAAGAACCCCAGGCTGGCACCTGGCAGCTCGGGCCAGTCTTCTCCTCCTGTGGGCACTGCTGTACTCTCCAGCCATCAGCAGAGAGGGGGCAGCACAAAGCAGGCTCACAAACACGGGAAACATAGAAGCAAAGACCAAAATATTTCTTTGGCTCTCCACAAGTCCGCTTCTCACATCATTCAGTCCAAGGACAAGACCAACTCAGAGAAAGGCAGCAGCGCTAGCGCTGGAAGCTTAACGCCATCTTCCCTCTTTAATGACACAGTTGTTGGAAAATCAAGCTCTCCAACTCTTGCACGAAAATCAAATGATTATTCGTCAGGTCCAGCTGCTGGAGTGGCCATGAAACCCGTTTGGACATCAAGGACACCAGGAGATGACGACCTCGTCAAACGGAGCTCCATTCACACGGCAGCCCCCGCTGCAGCCTCAGCCGCCAAAGAAAAACACTCCAAAGTCAAAGTGGCAGGCAAGCGAGACTTGTCCAAAGACAGAGACCGAGAGAAGCATCTCCAAAACAGCAGAAACGACAGCAAATCCTCTCTCTTAAACAATAATACTAAAGCCACTGGCAGCTCCGACACGCATGTTATGAATCACACCTCTCACAACAACAACAAGAGTAAAGTTCAGCTGCTCGGAAGCAGCACGAAATCCCATGGCAAACTTCAGGGGGAGAACCCGCAGAACCCAGGAAGCGAAAGGTCTTCTTCCAAGGCCAAAGCAAATTTCAGCTGCAGTGTGGACAATATGCAAGGGATGAAAACGTCCTTTCAGTGCCACATCAAACCAACAATGAAACAGTTAGTTTTGTCTTCGAGAGAGAAGAAACCTGTCAAAAAAACGGTTTTAATTCCGCTGAAGCCCGACATTAAGACCAACCCCAACGGCACAAGCAACGTCGACTCCTCCTGTCCCACGACCACTACCTCTTCTGTTTCCCCTGCTGGCCAGGGAATCCGTCACTGTGCCCGCCCCACTCTCTTCTCCTCACCTTCCGCCAGCAGCACTGACAGCTCAGAATCTGACGCCCAGACCCAAACAGAGGAGGAGGACTCGCACAAAGACCACCCATGCACTGAGCTCCGAGACCACCACACTCTCCTCACTCAAAAAATGCAAGATGAAGTGGAAGGCCCCGATGATGATCATGACAGAGGTATGGATGATACACATCATGAAGATGACAGCGACGGTTCAGGTTCGGCCAAGCGGCGCTACCCTCGTCGTAGTGCCCGTGCTCGCGCTAACATGTTCTTTGGACTCACACCCTTTTATGGGGTTCGCTCTTACGGGGAAGAGGACCTTCCGTTTTACGGGAGTGGGGATGGATCTGGGTCCATGTTCAAAAGGAGGACTGGCCGCAAGAAGTCAGCCGAGGGGCAGGTGGACGGAGCAGATGATATCAGCACCTCCTCTTCATCAGGGGACAGTGGAGATGAAGAGGACAGTGGAATGAACCAGAGAGTCAAGGATCCTTATTACTACAACTTCACGCGGACAATAATCAACCCGGGTGACGGCCTGCCTTCAATAGAGGGACTCGATCAGTGTTTGGGGCGTGGCTCCCAGCTCCAACGCTTTCTAAAAGACGAAGAACAGCAGCAGCAGAGGGCACAAGAAAAAACGGAGGACAATATGCTCAATGCACTGTAAGTTCATTTTAATATTTTGTACAAATCATTGTCATCGTAAATTTCTGACACTCTCCACTAAATTGACCCGAATGCTCCTCCATTCACCATCAATGCCAAACGTAATGACCAATGAATATTCAACATGACACTTCACACTCAAGTTTCAAACAATTCACTCAAGAGCCTGTCACCCTTACTTAGTTTTAATAAGACAAAAGCAGATAATCTGTGTCATGAGCATTATCCTCAGAGCAGACAATAAACAAATGCGGTCTAATGTCAAACCAGGTTGTTAAATCAGCAGTTTGCCTGTCACTTATGCTGATTTCAATGTAAAATATCAATGCAGTGCTCTGACTATTCCACAGTCTTTGTGGAAACATGTTTTACTATAATACCTTTTGTTACAAGCTGTCCGATGAATAACGCGTATGACAGCGTCGTCTCGCACTACAATCAGTCTGACTTTTGTATGCCGTGTTTCACAGGACTTTGGGTAAGCAGCACATTGGTCAGCTTGATGGCATTGATGACGGCTCAGAAAGCGACACGAGCATCTGCACCACGAGCACCACCACTATGACGGCCACCTCAGCTTCCAAGCTGCACAAGAGCACTCCGAGAAGAAGGGGCAGAGACAGGCACCAGGGGAAACTGGACTCTCACGAGTCTGCCAAGGGTGCACACACCAGCGGTGGAGGAAGTGGAACGTTGAGCGTAAACACTCGAGAAGGCCGAAAAGGACAGAAAGAGAACAGCCTCTCTTTAGGCGGCGTGGTCAAGTCGCAGTCACAAAGTCAGGGCCAGGATCCTCTCGATGCTCAGCTCTCCATCAACACAGACCTTCATAAATCAGACTCTGACAACAACAACAGTGACGACTGCGGTAACATTTTGCCGTCAGACATTATGGAGTTTGTTCTGAACATACCTTCCATGTCAATGCAGGCTCTGGGTCAGCAGCCAGAGACTTCCTCCTCCGAGCTGCTGCTAGATGAGGGCTATGTCGGGGTGGACGTCAACCGGCGGAAAGATATTCTGTTTGATGACTTCTCCGAGCCACTGCCCAGTGCTGAGACTGGAGGGGTTGGGGAAAGTAGTGTGAACAGCTCCATATCTGTTGAGGAGCCTTATCTTCCACTTGAGCTGCCCTCCGATCTTTCTGTTCTAACCACACGCAGTCCTACTGTGAACTCCAGTCAGAACCATACTGCTAGCAACCTCATCTCAGATACCTCAGAGCACAACATGTTGGGCTTGACGTCCGACCCAGATGCAATGGGTGGCGAGAAGAGTGGGGGCAAGAAAAGTGCAGGACCAGGAGTGTCACCATCGGAGAATCAACATGATGTTGCACCTTTGGGAAACAGGGATACGCAAGTCGCTGAAGGTCACATGACCCCTGAGCAGTTTACCCCGAGTCCTGCGATTGGTCAAGTGGTGGAAACGCCAGTTAACCAGGATGTTTCGAGGAATTCTGGCACTCCAGGTTTGCCAAGTTCCCCATCACTTCCTCTTCAAGGTCAGAAGTTCCTCCCTACCTCAGCCACAGCTGCAGGCAGCCCGAGCCCTGTGCCTGGTCCGGGACCATCCCAAGTTCAGGTTTCCACTCCAGCTGTCATCAAACCAAGCCCTGATAAACTCATTGTTGTGAACCAGCAGTTTCAGCCACTTTATGTCCTCCAGACTGTCCCAAATGGAGTCACCCAAAAAATAACAGCCACAGGAGTGATGGACACTAGCTCTCAAGCAGTGCTGAGCTCCATGACACTCGCCACAGGCTTGAATACCGGGCTATCCACATCTCAGCCGATATTTCCTGCTGGTGGCAAAGTTTTAGGTACGATGTCTCACTCCCCTCAGATTCACACGTTCAGAGGGGCGACACAGGCTGGCTTCCAGACAGGAATTCCAAGCACCACTTCAGGGCTTTTCATTGGGTTGTCCTCTCAAGCGCACGAACAGCCTCAGATTCTGGTCTCCGAGGCGGGCGGACCACGCGAGTTGGGACCCAGTGTTGCCATCGTTTCCAGCGCGTCTTCTCTCACCGCCATCCCGACTGTGCTCTCCTCTGCCCACGGCAAGAAGAGGCCCATCTCTCGTCTTCTGCCGAAAAAAAGCAAGAAATTGGCTCGCTCACAGAGTCAGCCCACTCTGGCCCCTGATGTTGGCCCTCCGAACATGACCCTCATCAACCTGTCGTCCCCTCAAATCACTGCTAGCATCCCCGGCCAGCCTGGTGGCGTAGTTGAGTTAAGCACCCTAGCCAGCTCTCAGCGTAAGGTTCCCAATATTATCAAAAAACCAAAATCCGGTAATGTCATGTACTTGGATCCCACCACACTCATTCAGCCGAGGATTCCTGGCCCCGCCCAAGCTGGTGTGCTGGATTCCTCCACTCACATCTTACCTTCTGGACTCAACCCCAGTCAGTCAGTTTTAAATGTTGTTCCTGTGCCCTCTAGGGGTGCTGCCGGCCTTCTGACATCTGGGTCAATGTCCCTCTCGACGCCCGTGCTCAGCTCAACGGAAATCACAAGGCCCATTAGCAACCTGCTGTTCAAGGCCAGCCCACACGGGTTGAGCCTGTCCGATCAGCCAATGCTCCTTCAGTCGACGGGGGCAACTCCTCTGGTATCCCAGCTCGGCTCCCCTGTGACATCCATAGCCAACAGTATCTGTGTCCTGCCTTCGCAGCAGTCTTTCAGTGTGGCCGTCAATCAGCAAGGAGATACAGAAGGCACCACTGTGCACTTGCATCAGGCTTTTGCCAGAGCTCCGACTGCGGAGTCCGGTTCGAGCACCACGGTTGCAATTGCGCCAGCCACCCCTTTGAGCCCCACAAAAGGCCGGGTCGTCGGAGTGTTTACTCAGACACAGAGTTCCCTGAACTCCCAGAGCAACAGAACCACCCCCATACGCCGAACCTCCGATCAAAGCCTGCAAAACTCAACTGGTGTGGCATCCGCCACAATTACAATTTCGAGGGCAGAAAAGGGCAAACCCAAAGCCAAAAGGAGCAGGAAGAGCACAGACCTGAGCAATGGCAAAAAGGTCAGGGTCTCCCAGACTGAGGAACCTCCCAATAATCCTGTAGGACAAAACCCCTCAAAGTCAAGGTGAGTTCATTCGGCAATTGGCACCTTCCAGAATCTCCAATTGAATTTAAAATGCCAAATGTCCACTTGTCTTTAAAAGCACCTCTCAAGAAGAGAGCTATCCTGTGCCCATGGACACGGACGAGCGGCCAAATAAGGCAACAAGCAAGAGGTATAAAGAAACTCTGCTTCCTTACCTCTCTTTATACTGTTTCTATTGAGCTGTGTCAATGCTTACTTCACTCATTTACAGTGTCCTTGGCAAAAATAAGAGTTCAGAAGATCGTGGTTTCCCTGGAAAGTTGGCAGTGAAAGACACGGGTTCGACTGTCACAAGACCAGGTTGTCTCGCAGTTGCTTTACCACCCAACCAAGATGGCAGCAGCAAAGACACGGCTTTGGACAGCAAACCCAAGAAGGGCATCATCTTTGAGATTCACAGTGAAGATGGTTTCCACATACGCTGTGAAAGTATTGAAGGTGAATGAACAAGTCTAAGATTAGATTTCCTGACTATAATAATAGAGTTGAAATTGTTTTTACACTTTTATAGAAGTAGAGCTTAACATCAGAGGTCTAAAAATGTGTTTTATTGTTCTATGTTTCTAACACTCGTCAAATTGCCCAGTTTCTGCTGAAATATTGTACAAGGCCTGCATAACCTCAAAATATATTGTTCAGTACTGTTTAGTAGGGCTGCAGCCATTGAGAATGTTTCTGTTCTGGCGGCACAAACTCCACACAGAAGGTTGGAGCCGGAATCGAACCCTGCACCTCTGCACTGTGAGGCGTACGTGCTAAGCAGTTGATCACCGTGCCGCCGTTTCACCCCTACAATATAGTCATTCCGTTAAGCCAGCTAGATTGCAATTTTTTAAAAATCTTTTTGAATGGGGATACTTAGTGTAATGCATGCATGTGGAAGAGTCGAGCCACAGCCGCAGATGCACGGTCAAGCATGTAAAGACAATGAAAACACTCACGCAGGAGTTGCTGTCGACCACAGCACACCCCCAGATATTTGCACACACAGACGTCACACTCCACCCCACCAGGCCCCAAGCTCCGCTACTTAAAGACACAGTCATGTACACAGATGCTTTAATATGTCCATTTTATGCTTACAGATGTGTGTGTGTGTGTGTGTGTTTAATATGTATGTGATGACTCCAGATGTAAACATGTTTTGAATGGTTTTCCTCCAGCACAGAGTTTTACCAATTACATGGAGGTCTGGAGCTTGAAAGCTATACCCCCCGCCGCCCCTCGATTAACAGGGTTTCACTGTACACACTTAAACATTATGTCCTCATTGTCTGGTTCACAGATGCCTGGAAGTCCTTGACCGATAAAGTGCAGGAAGCTCGCTCGAATGCCAAACTGCAAAAGGTGTCCTTTGAAGGTAAATTTCCAATTTTGTTCTCAAGTGGCGTACACGCACACCATCCATTTTCTGAACGGCTTACCAGCTTTTGAAATCTTAACCAAATTTTAAAATGCGAAAAAAGACAAAAAAAAAAACCTCAGAATGCGTGAATGCGAAAACTCAGAAATCAGAATGCGTGTTCTTACTGCTTTGATAGTGTGTGGTTTACTCACAATGACCAACTCAGTACACCACACACAGAGACACGCACAATCAGGGATCTCCTTGTCATGTGAGAGGGAGCCTGGTGCGATACGTCAGGAAGATAAAATGAAGAAAGTAGTACAGTAGTCGTAGAAGAAGCTAGGCTTGCTGTTTCTATTGTGGTGACTTCCAAACACACAACAGTTTATCCAGTTCCTCCTCAAGTTGTGTCTGGCAACAGTCCGAGCTTTGGGTCGCTTCCGTTCCATTTCACATCATCATCATGGATTCCATGGCTCAGCCAAATACATTGTCGACCACACACACATAATAATAAAGTGATTGTAAATATTGAAGAGGTTTAACAATTACGGATGTCTTAACACACCCACGCCACAGGAAAATCGCTAAAGATTTTTGTTTTGATGGATCCTATTTATTGGGACTTTTCTGATTTGAAATATATCGGGGGGGGGGGAAGGATGTTAAAATGCAGTCCCAATTCCAAATATATGAATTCATTCAGCTGAAATAGAGATTTATTGTTGGTTTTCCTTTTCCCTTTCCACAGGGGTTAATGGACTCAGGATGCTGGGAGTGGTTCATGAAGCTGTGGTGTTCTTGTTAGAGCAGCTGTACGGCTCCAGACACTGTCGGAGTTACCGCTTCCGTTTCCACAAACCCAAGGAAACCGAAGCGCTCCACATCAACCCCCATGGCTCAGCTCGCGCGGAGGTCCACCACAGGTTTGGACGTGATCCACACATTTAATATACAACAATAAGTACTTCCATGTCACAGGAATTGCTATAAACCAACAGCCTGTATAAATGGTGCCATCTTATCTGCCCCGCAGGAGGTCCGTTTTTGACATGTTCAATTTCTTGGCCTCAAAACACCGCCAGCCTCCCGAGTACAGGCCACAGCGGGATGATGAGGAGGACGGACAGCTCAGGACTGCAAGGTCAGTTAGCATGCCAAATTTTGAGAGAAATGATTATATTTGTTCAATTATTCTCTCCTTGCTCCGACTGCAGGCGTGCATCGATGGAACTGCCACTTTCTGTAAGATTCAAACACCTCAAAGCCACCTCCAAGGAAACGATCGGAGTGTTTCGGTAATCAGTTATAAATAATTAGATTTTGGATGCTATTGTATTCTGCATGCTCAGTCTTTTAGTTAGTGAGTACAGGACAGGCAAAAAAATAAAGGGGCGGGGGGAGTTCTGTTGTTTTGAGTTTGATGTATGAGGGTGTCAAAAAAGTATAGCAAAACAATACACAAGTCTTTATACTGGGCCTGAAATGTGATCTGTTATCATTTTAAAGCTCCCCCATTCATGGCCGAGGTCTGTTCTGCAAGAAAGCCATCGATGCAGGCGAGATGGTCATTGAATATTCTGGAAACGTGATCCGCTCCGTACTCACGGACAAGCGGGAGAAATACTACGACGGGAAGGTGAGTACGAGAAGCACGTGTGGAGCTAAGGTGGCAGAATCACTTTATGCAGACCATTCTTCCAAGGGCCACTTTGACAGTCTTCCCTTTCGAGTTAGCACCCTAAAGCAGAGGCACCCAAGTCCGGTCCTCGAGAACCCCTATCCAGCCTGTTTTCGATGTCTCCCTCCTCCAACACAGCTAATTCAAATGATCTGGTTAGTTATCAGGCTTTTGCAAAGCTTGGTGATGAGCTGATCATTTGAATCAGGTGTGTTGGAGGAGTGAGACATATAAATCAGGCTCGAGGACCGGACTTGGGCACCCCAGCCCTAAAGTCAATCCATCAGTCGGTAAAAATACACAATATTGTTTTCACCTGTAAAAACTTTGGATAGAGTTTTCTCATTCAGTAACATGACAGAGTGTGTCCAAACCTTTCACTGGTTGTGTTTATACAGTATGTATGTACAGTGATACCTTGCCTTTTGGGTTCACCAATTCATGATTTTTTTTATTTGATTTTTTTGCGCGATGGGCTATCGCTTGGTCATTTAAAAAAAAAATCTGGCTTTATTTTGCAAGCAGAAATTGACTCTCAAGTGTTTTTTTTCAATGATGTTTACTGCACTCTCCCCAAGTGTGCCCTTTGCCCTTGGGCAGCTAAACAGATCTTCAAAACAAAGGTCAAGGTGTGTTTGCGTGAGGCTGTTTCTTGCCGATCTCCCACTTGAGGTTTATTGTAAATATTAACCTAACAAAGACACTTGCATGTATATTTAAGCAAATCGCATAACTTTGCCTCAT
This sequence comes from Hippocampus kuda, assembly GCA_901007745.1. Lineage (NCBI taxonomy): Eukaryota > Metazoa > Chordata > Actinopteri > Syngnathiformes > Syngnathidae > Hippocampus > Hippocampus kuda. The sequence continues at coordinate 23,576 of CAAKHF010016522.1, forward strand.
AAAAATATGCTATCCTTTGCTATTCTGCGCTAACACATTATGTGAGACTGCCAAGAGAGGATAACTACCATCGATATTGCAGTGGTCATTACACTTTACACATTTACACTCATTCCACAACTGATATTGGAACACAAATGGTTCCAACACCTACAGACGGAGCCTGTTGCAATACTCACATGCAGAGATTCTTTCTGCTCTGTGACCACTGCAATTTTGTTGTGACGGTTTTCTTCGCGTTTCATCATCAAACCTCACTGCATTATACTGTACTGAAAGTATGATTGTATTATACTGCCCCTTAGTGGCTAATGCGTGTACAACAGAAAGAGCAGCGCTAAATCAACTCGATTAAAAGTAGGAAATTATGATGCAAAAATTAGTTCTACATTTCTCAGATGCTTTTTGGGTGGGCTGGAATGGATTCATTTCATTTTTGTTTAATTTAAATAGGTAAAGATTATTTTGAGTTACACAAGATCACAGAATGAATTAATCTCATAAATCAAGGTACCACTGGGTTAAAAAAAACAGCTAGATGAGATTGCAAAAAACAAGGATTTGTATGGATTTTGTACTGTCACATTTCACATACACAGAACCAAAAGAAAAGCGATCTGGGCTAAAATGACCATAATTCTGTCAGGCTTCGCGTACACAAAGAATTGTGATTGCTGAGAATGTATGATAACTAAAACATAGGATAATTCCTTCAGTAAACAAGCATTTAATTGTTAAATTGACCTTTAAAAGTATTTCATGTTAAAACGTAATCAGTAAGAGTTTTATGAATGAAGTTAGTAAAAAAAAAAAGTTAGTTGTACACAGTCTTGTTACATCAATTGCTGTGGTAACTAGCATACTAGTGTGCGATATCACACACGGGCAAACAAGCGCTGACGCCACCGCTGTAGCTCGTCGGTCGCTGAACTTCAATCTGGCTCTCTTTAAAGGGGATCGGCTGTTACATGTTCCGCATCGATGACTACGAGGTGGTGGACGCCACCATGCACGGCAACGCCGCACGCTTCATCAACCACTCATGCGAGCCAAACTGCTACTCGCGGGTCGTCACGGCGGACGGCCTGAAGCATATCATCATCCTGGCCGCCCGCCGCATACACCGCGGCGAGGAGCTCACGTATGACTACAAGTTCCCCGTGGAGGACGCCAGCAACAAGCTGCCATGCAACTGCGGCGCCAAGAAGTGCCGCAAGTTCCTCAACTGACAAGTTTGTGCCGACTTTTGAACCCAAGTCCGCTCTCGTTCGGACTGAATATGCAGAGGAGGAAGGGCCATAAAATAGAAAGTGAAATACATCGTGCCTCCTTTCGTGTCATATGGCTCGCCAAGCTTCATCTTTAGCTGACTGGCACTTCCGTTTTATTAAAATTTGGAGAAACGCCGATAAAGAAATCCTTTAACATTGGCCATCCTCGATCAGTTTAAAGATTAACGAAACGTTTAAAAGAAGGAAAAAAAAAATCAAAGGTTCCGTTTTACACCAAAGTGCAATTTGTCGAAGGAACAAGAAATCCGTTTGAATTAGATAGTATTTTCTCTGGTGTGATCAGCTGTTCCTCTGCACATTTGGCCTGTGTGAATGTGCCCTTTTGCCTTCAGAGCCATGGTGACTTGACCTTGCTAAGGGTACAAACCTGCTGACCTGAGAGTGACACAAATGAGGAGGGGGAAAAAGGTTATTGATCACACCCGTGCACTTGATTTGGCCACGGGAGCGTTATGTTATTGACTGGCTGGAGCATCTTGCGAGAGCAAGCGCGAGAGAAAGACGGAAGAAAGGCAGCTTGAGATTCTGGTGGACTGACTGCCACGGGCCCCAAGACTCTACTGACATGCTTTAGTAGACTTATTTATCTCTTTTTTTTTTTTTTTTTTTTTAAGGGGGGGAGTGTCTTACCTTGTTGATGCGATCCATAGAAAGCAGTGGATTCTCAAGAAAGTGCGCCATCGTTATTCGCTCGTCTTTTGTTTTTAAGGATTCCGTTTGGACTCATTGTTCCAAATGACAGCAGCAAAGAGAACCAAACAAAACTAAAAAAAAAAGGCGCCCTGGAATTAATATTTTCGCACCGCCTCTTGTGATAACCATTGTTGTTCTTATCGATTTAAGTCTTGTCTCTTTTCTGTCTTTTTTTTTTTTTTTTTTTATGAGAAAAGGCTAATGTCAGGATTTTAAAAAAAATGTAAATAATGTATATTTTTCTACGGCAACTACAAAAAAAAGACTTAAAAAGCACTCACTAGTGAATAGCACTTAATGATGGTATTTATATTTTTTTAAAAAGTCATATTTATTTTAATGCCATTTTTTTGTAGGAAATAGAGGTTTACAAACACTAAAGCGCTCTCTATGTTTTGTACACCACAGCCTATGTAAAAATTTGTTTGTTTGTGTTTTTTTTTGTTGTTTTTTTTTTTTTTTTCAAAATGATTTTGTAGGTCTGAATGTTTTGTTTGATTCCAAAGACTGACGCTGGTCTGCGGTTTGGTCCACTTGGCTTCAGTCCACCAGGAGCTTGCCACCTGGGCCTTTTGGTCAAAGCTCATTTCTTTTTCTTGTCATCGTCGTCGTCGTCGTTATAATTGGAGTTGACAGTGTGGCTCGTGAACTACTATTATTATGCACTTGGGAGAGTTTAGATGGTTGATTCTTACCTGATATCTCCTCTCTCCGGCCTTATTGTCTCCTCACCACATCACAAACACACAGAGAAGAAAAGTAGGGACCAGAAAGTCATATCAATAAGTACACATCAACAAAAATCTGACAAAGGTTAGTCAAAATCTCTTTTTTTTTTTTTAATAATTACATACAGTTTACAGGGAGGTGCCTTGATTCTGATGCGTTACACAGCCAGTGAGTACTAAAGCCCACATCTTACTGAGCGGGCAAGGTTTGCAAGTGTGTACACACAGAAAACTTTTGAACAGAAAGATGTTCAAAAGTTGATGGCAACAAGAAAAACAGTTTGCAACCATTAAAATGGTTTGGGAATGCCTGACGAATGTCTTTGCACCTGTTTGCAACTTTCAAAACCTTCTTGGCTCTGTGAGATACGCATCATTAGAACTGCACTGAAAAGGAAGGAAAAAAAAGTTATAAATGATCAAATTAAAAAGTCATAATGTTATGATAAGAGTTAATTTTACGAGGGAAATGTAAAATGTCGGACATTTGCAATTAAAAAAAAATGTAGTGAGAAAAACGTTACAAGAATAAAGTCAGTTATAAAACAGCCATCATTTTATAAAAAATTAAGTTATAATACCTTGAATTATCAAAATCATGTCACTAAAAAAAAAAAGGTTTCAAAAATAAAGCTGTGAGGCTATAAGATTAGTCATGTTTTGACAGAATGATCTTGAAAATATACATTTTCTCAAAATATGTGTTTTTAAAATTACATTCATTTATCTTATTTTCCGAAAACAACTTAGGCAACATTGCTCTTAGGCCAGCGATAGATATGAGACTTTATTCTTTGAAAATGACTTTTTCCTTCTTTTCAGTGTGGGCGCCAATACTCCTAGAGCACTACCGTGTCATGTGATCAGTGCTCAATCATGTTAGGACGTAACAAAAACAATCCTTTTTTTTTTTTTTTGTTCCTGCCGTTTATGCTGACATCGTTAGCGGTGACTCCCACGCCATCCCCCCTACCCTCACCTATTGTTGAAAACCCTCACGCCCATACATTGCGCTTGATCCCATGTCATCGGGGCACAGTAGCCCCCGAGCGGGAGAAGGGGACACGTGAGGCTCTTACAAAGTGCACTTGACTGTCACTGGGCACCAAAGTGATGTGGGCCTAAACTCCTACCCTGACGGTGAGGGTGCACGAATAGGCCCACTATCCCCCTCCATTTGCCAACGGGGGGGCGGAGGACTGGCTGGGTTGTGCTGCTACAATGAATGTAAACTCAATTCCTCCACGTTCCTCGATTCGCGAGTGTGGATGTTCTTTTCCGTTGCTGCGCCGACAGACCCGATGGAACGTTGGGGCTGCAGAGGGCGCGGCTTCACACGCGAGCATCGGCACGAATGTCCGCCGATTCTCAAGGGCTTTGTCTACAAATCCCAATCTTTGGGTGAAAGGCTCCTTGGACTTCATTTCCTCTTAGCGGCAGGGGTCACACCAGTGGCCCTGCCCCTCTCTCATCTGTAATTATAGTATAAATACATAACAATGTTATACAGACCCATTCATAGTCTTGTACGTTAGTATCTATACAATATATGGAATGGACAGACAAACTTAGTTACAGTAGCAAAAACAACCAATTTATACTAGCAATGTTTCAATGTACTCTATAATGGTTTTGTGTTACAGTACTATCAGATGAAACTAACGTGCATCATTTCTTTTTTCGTATAATGGATATCCAGTACCAGTTTTTGCTGTGCCTGCGATCGCCCCTCGGCCAAGAAAGGGGCGGCGCAGTTTTTTTTTTAACTTTCTTTCTTTCTTTCTTTTCCCGCAATGGAGGAGTTTTATGTGATCTGTAAGTGTATTCATGTGCTTGTGAATTTCTTGAGGTCATTTCTTTTTACTCCCCTTCCCCAATTGAATGTTAAAACAGGGACTTTTACGTGATGTGGTAATAATTTACGTTTGTTTTTTTTTTTTAATATCCCACCAAAATGGCGATTTTCAAGTCCTCTGAAGCTTTGGTTGTACTTTTGTACTTTTTTTTGTTTAATAGTCATAATGCTGAACATTTATTTATTTTGTGCAACATCCACAAAGGAGTTGTTACTTGGAGTTTTTAGAGAGGTCGAACAAGTCAGTGTTTTTTTTTTTTTTTGCGTGTGCGCGTGTCTGTGTGTATGATTGTTTCTGGTGTTGAACTCATCAGCCTTGTTGGATGGAATGTGGTGTTACTGTGGGAGCGGATGAAAAATAGTGGAGGGGGAGAAACCATGAACAGGCTCTATCTATGAATGCCTTCAATATGTGATTTTTGTCGTATCGATAATCCTCCTGTCACCACCATCATCATTATCATCGTAATAAACGGATTCTTAACAGTGTTCTCTCCCAGCAAATGAAGGAAAACCACCACCGTCAATAAGAAAATAAACCACAAAGCTATACTCGGTTGAATGTATAATGAGGAAACAAAGCTGTACATAATGTGTAAAAAGAAAAGTTTCTAATCATGTTTATTTTCTATGCACCTTTTTTTATTTAAGTGATAGTTTCAATAATAAACATGTCTCCTTTATGGCTTTTTTTTTTGTCGGCATTTTGTCATCATCTTTTAACGAGTACACACTATTTTACACACAAGCCGATGTCAAGCGATGACGTAGTTGCTATGACTATTTTCAGACTTTATGAAGAAGCGGTTAGACCAACATTCTGTACAACTCAACTGGAAAAAAAAAATTGAATGGGGAAGTAAAAAAGGAAGAACGTGGTTGCACGTGCGCACAGTTTACAACTGTAGAGCTGGCTTTGTTGAGAATTAGCCAGTCACATTTTTAAACCAGTGTTAAATGGGAGTAAGCGCCGCTGTCACAATATACAGTAGCGCCGATTAACCCCAAATACAGTCCAGATGTTCTAGTAGGCTTTTTCTGACATTTTTGTAGTCACATGTTAGAGCGCAAGCCAATTAGCAGACAGCAAAGACGGTCACCATCAATTGGAGGAAATATGGCACAACAGTGGCATTAACGAGAACTTGGTATGCATCTATAACTGTTGAAGAAGAGAAAAGAAAAGAAAAACTGGTCATGGGCATTGCCAAGAGGCTGACGCAATCACTGAAGGAGCTGCATGAATAATCGGGTGAGTACTGACAACGATCTTCTTCATATGCAACTGGGGCTTTACTTGACACGGAGGTAATTTTGAATAGTTTACTTGAGAGCTTACTCGAACATCTGTTTTATTTGGCGATAATCACAGTGTGGCGTAATGGTTATTGTTTTTTGGGTTTTTTTTTAAATATAAATGACTGATGATGCAAATACATGTATGTCGAAACAGGTTTACTGATACTGTACTTAAAAGGGTGAGAAGGGTTTATGGTTTGCAAGTAGTTTCAGGGTTTATGAGTAGGGTTAAGGTTTAGGGATTGCTAGTAGGGTTAGGGTTTACGATTAGGGTTGAGGTTAAAGGTTTGCAATCGCGGTCAGGGTTTAGGGTTTGCTAGTAGGGTTAGGGTTTACAATTAGGGTTGAGGTTAAGGGTTTGTAAGCAGGGTTAGGGTTTGCAATTTTAGTCAGGGTTTATAATTAGAGTTGAGGTTAAGGGTTTGTAAGTAGGGTTCGGGTTTGGGGTTTACAATAGGGTTAGGGTTTGCAATTAGGGTTAGTGTTTAAGGTTTGCAAGAAGGATGAGGTCTATGGTTTGCAAGTAGGGTTAGGTTTGGGGTTTGCAATTAGGGTTAGGAATTGCAAGTCGGGTTAGGGGTGACGACTTGCAAGTAGAGTTAGGGTTCATGGTTTGCAAGTAGGTTCAGGGTATTTTAGTAGGGTTAAGGCTTTAAGAGTAGGGTTAGGGTTAAAGGTTTGCAACTAGGGTTAGAGTTTGGGGTTTGCAATGAGAATAAGGGTTTGCAAGTAGAGTCAGGGTTGGCGCGTAGGGTTAGGTTGAAATGTTTGCAAGTAGGGTTCAGGGTTAGAGTTTGCAATTACATTTAGGGTTTAGGGTTTGCAAGTACGATGAGGTTTAGGGTTTCCAAGTAAGATTTGAGTTTGGATTTGCAAGTAGGGTTCAGGTTTATGGTTTGCAATTAGGATCGGGCTTTAGAGTTTTCAAGTAGGGTTAGTTTTACCCATACCTCTCAAACTAAGCCCTCTTTCCCCGAACCTTTTTTTTTTTTTTTTTGTGTGTGTGTGAAGTGACCAAAGTGGTGTGCACTCGCACAGTGTGACAGACGGTCACATGATCATTTTTGTGAGCACAGCTGCAAGTTTTGTTCCAGACAATACCTAATACATTACATAATCATCCCCTCACATCCCTCCTTTCCTCTGCGTTAGCTTGTCACTCCACCATTAAATGTGTTCTTCACCTTCCCTCTCCCTCCCTCTCTCTCTCTCTCTGTCTCTCTCTCTCTCCCTCTCAGTTTCTTTCCCTCAGTTTGTCTCTCTGGCATCCGCCCACACTGGACAGACCAAACACCCAAGCCACCGTCTAATTGTATTTCATCACCATTTCCTCTCAGCTCGCAGACACCACCAGCAGCTGGCTGACATCGGTAAGTTGACTTTTGTTTTAAGTGAGGCATAAATGTAGTGGTTTACCTAAAAGTACACACAGAGCAGATAAGTCGCAAGTGGAAACAAAAAAAAAAAATTTATATATAAAATCAAGTTATTTTCGTACTTTTCTGAACTTTTTTTTTTTTTTTGTCTTTTGTCACAGCATGAGACTGACTTTGTGTTTTTCCTGTGTTTTAGATTCTTTGGGTTTGTTTTTAAATGTCGTTACTTGGGGATGTTTTATTATTACATGTAAGGCTGAACAAATAATCAAATTCAAATTGACAATTTAATTTTCAAATGGTAGATGGTTGTTCGGTCGTCTTTATTGTATGTGTATATGTTTATGTCGTTATCTCATGTCTAAGTTCAGTGCCAAAGTGCAGTCCTCCGCATGTTTTCAGATCATTCTGTCATGAAACAAGAAAAGTTCATGATAAAGCATTATTGTCACGTGATTTATAATTTTCGGACTTCTGTTTTCGCCACATTTGCGAAATTGTCAATGCGAATGCTTAAGACTGCATGTAAAGTTTTAAAACTAAGTTAAGGACTCTAACTCATTTCATTTGCCTTCATTTTCCAATAAGCCGAACCTTCAAGACCAACAAAATGATGTAGAATCAATTTGATATTGTTCATTGTAATAGAGATTAATGTATTGCTCGTGTTTGTTAAAAAATAAATTCATGGGAAGAGGACATTGGGAAAAAACAACAATTGCACATTCAATTGCAACAGCAATACTGACAAGGGAAAATTGTCATTTCAGTCGATTATTTTTGCAAAATTGGCCAGCCCTAGTTTTCCGTGAATTTTTTTGGACAGCACTTTGCTTCCTCTATCAATAAAATTGACTTTATTTCATTTCTTGACTTGAATGTTGTGCCTGATATGAATCGTGAGTTTGTGAAAAATAAAGATAAGATAGGATAATCCTTTATTTGTCCCACACTGGGGAAATTTACAGTATATAGTAAATTACTATATACTATACTATATAGTATATATAATACTATATAGTATTATATACTATATAGTATATAGTATATAATATTTACAGTATTCAATAAAACCATTGAATTGAATTCAGTTGTAACACAACATGCAGGAATTGCTTTCGACTATAACCAAGTATGTCGTGAGCAAATAGCAATATACAAAATCTCTTCAAGCTGCTCCCTCCTCCTCCAAGTTTTCCTCCACAGGGCTTTCAAATGTGATAAGTGTTCAACATTCCTCCTTGTCTTCACAGCTTCTTTTTTTTTTCTTTTTTTTATGGTTAAGCCATAAAAGACAGTAATGCCGCTGGCTGTGCTTCTTCCTGTCCACATCATCAGCTCACTGCATGCTTCCTACACTGGCTGATGTGTCTCATGATCTGGAGTTTTGACGGGATCCAACCCCCCCCCCCCCCCAAAAAAAAAAACAGCAAGCATCATCAAAGAGAAACATTGCAAATAGCAGCAAACTGATCCAAAAAGTTGAGCTTTAGAAGAAACTTTTTAACACTAGGAAGTGACTTCTTTCTGAGTCAATTGTCTGGTATTCGGCTTTCATTACAAACATGTGCGAAGAAACCAGTGTTATGCACTTTTTCAATCAGGAGGCTTGAGCAATGTAAAGCAATTTAAAGGGCGTGTGCTTGTTCCCCACTGGGGATCATTTGGGCCAATTCCCTCATTGAAATTTGACTCCTTGAGAACTCCAAAGACGCGATTCCTTCATCGCAATAATAAACAGCAATTCCAAGAGGGTTATTATCACGACCAGTGGCGGTTCAGCCAGGACACCTCTCATGTTGCGTT
>CAAKHF010016524.1:0-10138 GCA_901007745.1 Hippocampus kuda
CCCGTGGAGACTCGAGGGCGAAGGGTCCGGGGGTCAGGGAGGGTCCAGACTGCATCAAATGTGTGTGTGTGTGTGTGTGTGTGTGTGTGTGTGTGTGTGTGTGTGTGTGCTACTACACGAATGCTATTACTTTTTGATTGAATGGTCAAAAGTGCGTAGGTGGAAATTCCGCCTCTCACTGCAAATGGTTACAGTTCATAAGACACTGGACAAGGCTAAAAAAAGATTAGCTTTTGGCCTCACATATACACTATGGCAGCATAGAACAATCCGGAGTGAATGAGGTTCCCTTTACTGTACTGTCCAATGCAATGTAAGGCCAATGATGTCATTGATAGATTGTGCAAATTGTGACATTAGATTCACCGATTTTGCATAAAATGCAAAATATCAAAGGATTTCGATCCACTCCAGCAGTTCGGTGTATACTGTACTCTAATATAGATAGATACAGTGAGCGCTCGAGTTACGATCGACCAGTTTATGAGCTTTTCAAGTGACATAAAAAAAAAAATTGGAGGAACTATTCCTCTATATAGACAAGTTTTGTTGTGCGAACTGTCTCAGCATGAATGAGTGGCCAGATCAGTGCTGTACTTCTTTCGCTATTTAAACATCATTAGCTCTGCGCGTAACTCATTGCGATAGTATTTCTGTCTATTTTTTTAACTCATAATTAGACCTCAGAATGATTTAAAGGTCACGGTTGTCTGTAAACATCCCAAAATCTCACATGAAACTTGATTTCTCCCTGCGGCAGCAAGCTGTTGTGTGCACAGCCGGAAAGTCCGCCTACCCACATGATTTTTCCAATCACAATTCTAACAGCAGCTGCCTTAATGTCATTGTCGGGGCAAGTTTCCATGGATTGTTTTTCTTGCATTCCTATGAGGACCTTGGTCAAGGTTTAATTTAATCACATTCTCTAATTAAGAAGAGAGACACTAACCATTTTGAACTAAAGAGCTTCCCAAAACCTGCACTTTTGAGGTTCACCTTACAAATTCCAAGCATGTTCGTTCGAGATTATCCTCTTTCATCACGTTGATCGAGGAACAGAAGCCTTATGCGAAGCGACGAACCACTCAATCTGTTATTCTAATACCACTCGCTTCATTTTGCCTCACCACACTGCTGATGGAGCAGGAAACTGCTTTGGTCTGCAGCGTGAGAAAGCAGCACTGTGACAGGCAGTCCATTTTAGAGTTCACTTTTGGAGCCCATTATCAAGAAATATTATGACCAGCAGGAGAGGCCAGCAAACATCAACACCGTGGTTTAGAGCCATGCACATACTGCACAATGAAAATGTGCTATACTGTAGCATGCCTAATGTTGATGAATCAAACAAATCCAATTTTTGACTGCTACTGTTTAATGTAAATGTACTTCACGTAAAATGGAAGTGTCACCTATTGTGGTCTGTTTTCAGGGCCACCGAGGCTCGGTGGGACCGATTGGTCCTGCTGGACATCCAGGTCTCCGGGGTAGTGTCGGACTACCAGGACCACCAGGAGAACTAGGACCACCGGGTCTGAAGGTGAAAATAACAGCAGAAATATTTGACCTACTTACTATATTTTGATTATTTACAAGATATGTTTTATGAAAATTGGCCCCTACATTTTGCTAACATTACCAATTCTTTTGTTGGTCCAGGGTGAGATTGGCCTGCCAGGAGATCGGGGGTTGTCAGGCCTCAGAGGAATGGAGGGGGCTACAGGTGACCAGGGAATGAAGGGTGAGACAGGACCCAAAGGGCAACCAGTAAGTACTTTTGATCTTAGGTTAAAGCAAAGTTGGTCTTAAATACCGCTGTGAATGCCTCTTATTTGATCACGTTGAAAATGAAATTCAACCATTGCAACTATTTTACACGTTAACTATACTCTGTATATATCATATTTTCCGCACTATAAGGCACTTTGGAGTATAAGGCGCACCTTCAATGAATGGCCTTTTTTTTAAAATTCATATATCGGGCACACTGCATTATAAGGCGCATAGAATAGAAGTTACAACAGTGGCTGCAGTTATGTTATGCGTCCCCGAAATGGAGCTATGCTCAGGAGAATACAATACAATTATTTACAAAGAGCTTTCACAACCGCTGCAGCTCTAATAAAGTGCTGTACAAAACATTGAAAATACTACGTCCAAGACGTCAGAAAATTGATCCATATATAAGGCGCATCAGATTATAATGCGAGCTGTCGGCTTTTGAGAAAACTGATTGCTTTTAAGTGCGCCTTATGGTGTGGAACATATGGTTCATAAAGTTTGAGTGAGTTATTAATTGATCTGTTTTTAATAGTGCATAGCAGCATTGTGATTAAGTGGTTACCACATCTGCCTCACAGTTCTGAGGTTCTGGGTTGTCATCCTGGCACTGACTTTTGTTTGCTGAGTTTGGATATTCTCCTTGTGCTTGAAAGACTTTTTTTTGGTACTGTGGCTTCCACTCACATTCCAAAATTATGCATGTTTGATAAATTAAAGACTCTCAATTGCCCACTGGTATGAATATGAGTGTGAATAGTTCTTTGTCTACATGTGGCAAGCAGTCCGGGAAGTACCCCACCTCTTGCCCTGTGATGCTACCACTTGGTGGCATAGAGGAAAACTGTAATGATGAGCGTAGCAACTGAAATGAAACATTTTGCAACAAAAGGGATATACATACCCCACTGGCCTTGCTTTTCAGTATAATATGGCGAAAGCAACAATAGTGTGTAATGTGTGAGTGTGAGTGTGAGTGTAATCAGACAGTCATCTGATACAAAAATTAGCATGTACACCTTTATTGTTGAATGAATTGACACTGAATTAGTGTATGTGAAAACTATTTTGTGTATGTGTGTGTGTGTGTGTGTGTGTGTGTGTGTGTGTGTGTGTGTGTGTGTGTGTGTGTGTGTGTGTGTGTGTGTGTGTGTGTGTGTGTGTGTGTGTGTGTGTGTGTTTTACATTGCAAATGTTTTTCTTCCATATACTGTACATGGTGCAAAAGTGCTCTCTAAATATAGCTTTTGGGGCTCAAATATTAACGAGGAAAAAAATGCTCTCGAGACTTTTCCATCCTAAATAGATTCAAAAAAATCTTGAGAAGACCTCAGATGGAATTTCTTTTGGTAAGGCCAAGTTATGTAAGTTCCTCACACTCCAGAGACCCGAAAAAAGGTGTTCCACTTTTCTTATGTAACTTCTCAAAAAAAAAAAACATTCATTCCTTTGCTCTCCTCTCTCTTCCCTCATTTTCTCCATTGATGTTAATGTAACAGAGAGCAGACTTAAGCCCTCGGGTCAGATCCTTTTTCACTGTTTCGTGAATAGAGTTGCTTGGCCAACGTTGTTGGCTCGAAAATTGATCTGTCTCGAGGATGTGGATGACTTGCTGGATAAACATTGTGGCTGCCACCCTGGACGACAGACAGACAGACCTCAGACAGAGTTGGGTGCAGGCACCGAATCCCCGTACGAGTGTGTGCGTGGTTGTATGCGTAGTGAATTTTGGCTGGGACTTGTGTTGATCCAGACATTCACCATTCTGCATGTGCCCTACTTATTTTAAAATGCAGAGAGGTTGTTTAAAGGACAGCATACGATGTTTCCAACGGGTTGGTGGTGGCCTTGTGAAAAAAGGAAAAAAAGAAAATCAGGACATATGCAAACTAATATGTAGGCTCCTTTTTTTTTAAATGTGTAAAATCCCTCATAATTTAGATATGAATCTTATTTCGCCAGGGGGAACCAGGTCATCAAGGGATGCTTGGTTTGCAGGGCTTTCCAGGTCCAAAGGTAAAAAAAAAAAAATCCGCTCAACCATGGAAGTACAAAAGATGTGATGAACTTGTTCAGACGACAAAACTCTTATCTCTGTCGAGATTTATATGACATGAAATATTCTCTTTTGCCTTAGGGTCCAAATGGTGATGTGGGATTGAAAGGTTTCCTTGGTCCGAAGGGCCCAATGGGTACTCTGGTAAGTTTTGTCAAAATAATAAGAAACTCACACCAAGATATTGACAAACAGGTATTCCGTCACAACAAGAGCTAATAGATGGAGAGTACTGTTCATAGACCCTGTTTTGACTCTGTATTGAGAAAGCCTATGCTGTAACCACAAGTATTGGGAAAATTCTCCTTGCCAATCCCTGCAACTTTCATTGCATAAAAAGAGATGTTTAAGACCAACTTGTTTCAGGGATTCGCTGGACCAGTGGGGCCTGAAGGAAAGATGGGCCCAATGGGAAAACATGTAGGTTATTATGTTTGATATAACTAATTTATTATGTTTTGCCGTGCAGATTGATTTTATGTTTGAATCTTGTATGAACGAGATGCAGTGTTATTTGATTTTGCCATTTGTGTTTATTTTCCATTTCTACAGGGGCCGCGAGGTCCAAGAGGAAGCAGCGGTGAAATGGTAAGATCTGATTCCAACATGTAATCAAAAAGTCACAAACCTTTGATTGCAACCGATACCATGTGTAATTATATCATGATTACACTCTACTGAGGCATCATACTTGATGTCGGCAGCTTTCTCATTGCAAAATCACTCTTGCATTCATTGTGCAACCTCAAAGCAGCTTGTGGCTGTAAATTGAACTTTGGATGACAAAGACTGTGTTTAATGAAGCATGATTTTAAAATGGACCACAGTGGTATCTTATCTTAAATTTATTTTATGTGCCATTAGAATTACAGTGAAAGAAAGAAGCTCACTGTGCAGCCTTGCTGTATTTGCAGACAGCATCATATGCAAGCACTGTTGCGATGCCTTGTGAAATTCTGAGCATGACTGGATAGTCACTTTATCCCAGTGTGTAGTAATGCACAGATGAGTTCCCAAGCCTTGGTCAGTTAGAATACACACTACAACACCGTGGTCGTATAACGCCACACTTTGAAGTAATTGTATTTCTCTGCGCCTGATGGTTTGAAATTGTAGTCGAAAACATTTATAAATTCCAGAGGTGTTGAGAACGGACTTACCGGTACGATGTCACACATTGGTGCCGCATACCTGACACGCAGCCAAATACAGAAAAAAAATAAAGACTTAGATGGACTCACTGGTCTGACAGTGCCCGCCTCTGTGAAATTCACAATCCTCTGATCACAAGAATGCCACACAAATCACAAACCGCAAAGGTGGAATTGAGGCAGCTAGATTCTTTCTTGGCTACGAAAGACATTTCACATTTAATCCAAAAAGGCTTTTTCAGTTTTTAATTTTTAGGTGGGGAGTCTCCCTATTTATGCCGTATGTCTCCTGGGGGTGGTAAAGGATAGGCTGTTGTTGTTATTGCCTGCTGTTGTTAGTTGTTGGATACTGCATGTAATAAATCATTCAATCAGTCAATCCCAATCGGCTGTTCACTCGCCTCGTGCCAAAACAGTTTATTAGTCTCACTCCTCCATTGAAATGAGGCAATCTTTACGGGCAAGGGATGTCAGGGCATTGTCATCGATAGGTGAGTTCCTGTGTTTAGAGACCGCACTTTTCTAGTTTGACATAGTTCGAGTATTAAAGATTTGCAGGTTTCCCTGTTAACAGAGCCAGCACTGTATACGCAGATGTGTATCCAGGAAGGTTTTTTTGGGCATTTGGATGTTTGGTTCAAGCAGAGCTTGCATTTTTGGGAACCCAAAAATTAGCTTCATATAAATCAGGTCCCAGAGTGGATACAGTAGAGCTCAAAACATTTCCCTTGCATTTCCATGTGTACAACACATAAGCAAGATTTCTGTGATGATGACGCGGTAGTCGCAGTTCTCACATGACTGCGCGCTACCAAAAACAACAGGGGTAGACTTTCTTCAAACGCTCCGTTGGAGGTGAGTGAGATTGGAAAATAAATAGATGATGATAATTTGATATCCTCCAAAAATACTGTTCTTCCCACATCATGTCTGTACTAGAATGTTTTTGAACAGCAGCTGTTGTTTGTCTGCAAAACATTGCACAAACATTTCCGGTGGTCCTCAATTAGTGGGTCATGACACAAAAGTGGATCGCGTACAGCTCGTAAAAAAATTGCAAATATTCTTATATTAATATTTTTCTAGTACACGACAGAGACACACCAAGTTCACATATGGAGCATATTAGCAGAGCGACAGGAACGCTGCTTCACGCTTTAGCCACAAGTTTACCTCGTGAAAAAATAGTTCGGATCAGCCTCAAGCTAGCGGACATGGCACGCAATTTGCTTTTGGCAGTCATGTACATAAAATTCATTTGAAACAGTGTTTAAAAATACAACACACTCCATTCTATATAGAAAGTGCTATTTTTAAACAAAAAGTGTTCTTCATTATACTTAGCATCTATAAACGTGGGTCGTGACTTTGCAACAGATGGAAAATCCCGAATCACAGTTGGACAACTCTTGAGAACTACTTTTGTTATGTTTAGACTGCATATAAATCACATGAGGTATGTTCAATAGTATTGACAGGCTACATTCACACTGTAGGACATGATGTCCAACTCAAAAATGTTTAAGGTCGATCTTTTTACTGCAGTCATTCACGTTACGGAATCAAATCTAGCTTCAAATGCAAATGGAATTACGTCCATGAAGCAATACGCATGCGCACAAAATACAATGTCGACTAACCCACTTGCGCACAGAACACAACATCACATGGCGCAGTATTTCATGAATATGGCAAGCATGTCGGGGTTCGTCTCATTTCTGTATTTGCAAATTCCTCCCTCCTTGCGCCCCTCTTTGCACGTTAGCCCCTCCCACTAGAAATTCCAGTGAGGTCACAAGGAGATTGCGAGGTAGGAGGAGGAAGAAACGTTTTGGGGAAATGAGATGATTGATCATCACCGTCTTCATTTGGAGACATCTACTGTACTAAAGATGACATCACGTCATGGACGCAAGTCACAAAAGAACCGTCTGTTTGGCTGTATTATTACTCTCACCACAAATATCCATTTTATACTTTGTTTCAAGTGAGATTTGATTCACGTCAAATAAACGATGGTGAGTGGTCTCACAAACAAGCAGTGCGTATTTAACGTTTGAGGAATTGTAGGCCGGACGAGCGAGACCTGAGTATCCTGACTTCAGATTAATTGGATACATATCCAAATCATATCCACATATGAAAGAACCCGGTTGGGTTTTGAATCAGAATTGTACCCTTCACATTGCATGAAAACACCAGATACATAAATCTGTATTGACCTGCAATGTGAACATAGCCTAAATTTAACTTTTGTTTAAAAAAAAAATGTGTGTATGTATATATATATATATATATATATATATATATATATATATATATATATATATATATATATATATATATATATATATATATATATATATATATATATATATATATAATTAAAAATTACATGACATCAAAATGTAAATCTAATTAAATATGTTTAAGCAAATAGACATGTTTGTCACTACAGAACACACTGGCGAACAGATTTGACTAGAACTCCACAGAAAGACATGTACCAATGTTTACTTGCTTTGTCATATGAAAACAGTACCTGTTTGATAAATAGCTCGCTGGGTTTACTTGTTTACACTTTTATGTATTCTTTGTATGGTTCATTCGCAAGTGGTGATGTGACAGATGTGTCGCTGAAATTTTCTGAACAGTGACCATTTTTAAAAGGCATACCTTAAATGCAGGGTTATTTTTACCGACAAACAGGAGACTCCTCCATAGTTCTTACATGTGAAACAATGTGGTGTTCCACTTGGCTCTTGATACTGAGTCACGTCACTCAATCCTGCACGCTGATTCACGGAATGAGGACTTTCATCTCTTTCTCCTCCTCTGCGGTCTTTGCACTGAGATATGCACCAGTTCGGTTGTTTTTTTTTTTTTATTTTTGAGACAGCAGCATGATATGTTTGTAGGGAGCCCGATATGTGTCTGGTCCTTCTGTCAATCTTCAACAAAGAAAACACGTCTCGTTGCCTCAATTCAACCTGGATAACTGAGAGTCTGTGCTGACACACACAAATAACACTAGCTTTTGTCACAGACTCATAGAGATCTTTCAACCCTTTTCGGGACAGCGGTTAGTACAGTGGACAGCATATCGTGTTATCAGGTTGCAGGGTGCATGAAAGGGTTAATGATACATTTTTCTTGTAAAACACGAACTTGGAGTATTGAATGTGGGGAGTGGTTGTTTGACTGTTGTTCACAGTTTTGTAACATTTTCACATCAATTTGCCATGTTTTTAGGGGCCCCAAGGACCACGTGGAAGTCCAGGACCCAGAGTAAGTTGTTTTCAATTTCAAATGTCAACATGAATTACCAGGTTGTGTCACCCGAACATCTTGTAAAAAGTATGGAATTTGATTGAATACATTTCCAGGTCTGGAGAAGCATGGAAAATGGAAACTCTTGTATGGGTGATAAACATATGTTTCCAAGACTGCTACAACAATGCTCTTTTCTATAAGAAAAAAAATATGAATGTGGTAAAATACTTCAGAGGGTTAAGATGCCACGAAAACTCTGTTATTTAAATACTTAAAGGAACAAGCAAATTACAAAGCTGCCTCCCTTATCAGGATTTCCCTTATTCAAACGGTAAAAACCCGACCACAGGTGCTTTTACTCAACTGGAGGCAACCGGAGTACCCAGAGAAAACCCACGCAGGCACGGGAGAACATGCAAACTCCACACAGGAAGTCCGGAGCCAGAATCGAACCCTGCACCTCTGCACTATTATTTAGGCAGACGCGCTAACCAGTGGATCACCGGGCCGCTATTCTACCAAACAGACACTTTTAAAATCAACTCAACTCAAATGTATTTATAGAGCACTTTCAAACAGCTATCGCTGCACACAAAGTGCTGTACATGGAGCAACTAACATATACAACAGCAAAGCAAAGCAACAAATCAGTATCAAAGATGGTAGAGAGCACCAAACAGTATAACTCAGATCATAATTTGGGTCATGCTGAGTCAAATGCCAAAGAATACAAGTGAGTTTTGAGGCGGGTTAAAAAAAAATCAATGCAAACTCTACCATTAAGATGGAAAACTGGGATCTTGTGTTGTGTGTTGACTTGATGGCATGGACTGCTGCATGACATCAGTGTGTCATCAGACCTATCATAGTCCTCAGCGCCGAACCATAGTCAAGGCTGAACCGACTGCATTTGTATTTGGCCTAGTCAACTGGTATACGTAACGCATTTCTCGGTCCAGTGATTTCAGCCATAGCAGTGAAAAACAGACAAATGAAAGGGATGTCATATTGGGGCTTCACTCCATCCCATTTCTGTAGCAAACCATTTTCTATTCCAGTCACGCTTGTAGCTGAGCGCACCCACTCCAAGTCCACACACTTGCTTACTGGCATTCTTCTCTGGGCTTTCCTCCGCCAGTGTTCACAGTGTCAGCCACGCCCCAAACAACACGAATGTCAGTCAAATTCAACGCATGCTAATTGGTTCCAAAACTCTGTTTTATACTGATGGTCAACAATCCTAAGAGCCTCCCCTTGCTTTGCATTTTCATCTAGTGTTGCTTCAGTCTACATTTGTACCTCATTTTTTCATGTTTCTCTTTCTCATAGGGCCCCCCTGGTGCTCCAGGTCCTACAGTAAGTAAGATAAGAACATACCAGTAACCACACACACCTGAAGCAAAACCAAAAACATTTATAGGGTCTATACAGTGCATGATAGCATTAAAACTACTTTCAGGTCTGCAGAGCAAAAACTGAATGTTGTCAAACTGATGTACAGAAGGCTCTCTTTACAAAAACACACAGCATTTAACCGAGATACCGTAGGTCAGCAAATGATTGTGAGACATGGAAAATAAAGACTGGTTTTGTTTCATCAGCAGCAATTATACAGCTTCTGTGTCACGAACTGACTCACCTCATTTTGTGTGAAAACAAAGGTTCTCAAAAAGTATGGTCCAGCAGAGCATTCAAACGCTGCCCCACTTTGAGAGTCAATATTTTTTTTACCCTAACAATTCATCACCAGACTTTGTTGCTTACAATCTTGTGAACAGACTTCAGAGATAAAATCAACAACCTTACTGAGATTTTTGCTTATGTTTGTGTGGAGCGTACTTTGAATGGTGAAAAATAGCCGTCGCGACCGCTTCCTCTT
>CAAKHF010016526.1:5472-17875 GCA_901007745.1 Hippocampus kuda
CGGGGGCCCCCCCCCCCCCCCCCCCCCCGCCCCCACCAACCCCAGTTCGCTAGCACGCAAAGAGACAAAAATTGCTTATAATTGACCAAGTTCCATGATATGTTTTCCATGAAAAATGGGGGTTTGTTTTCCCACTTATTTACATCAGTACTTTTGTACTGCTTAGTGATGTATTCTGCCATTCTCTTTCCATATTTTGCCATCCACATCAGTTATTTCCTGTACCGGGTCATGTCAAAAATTTTTCTCCATGATTCATAATGATCCTGCGGCAGGTCATCTGCGACCACGCCGCCAAAACCATCTCGCTCCGCCCGCCCACACCGTGTCAAAAGCCCTGAGTCAGCACAGCTTGCCAGCCAGCACGGGCATGGGCGCCGCAATCGCGGTTCGGGGAAAAAGCGCTCATCACTCCGGTCGTATCTCCAGGCGGCCATTATGCTACCTGATGGATTGCTGAGAGCGAAAGATCCGTCCGTCTCAGTTGCTCTCTTTAGAGCAATGTGTCTGCACAACAATAGAGGTATTTATATTAAAGAAGATGGACGGATTTAATTACGATGCATAGGTGGTTTGAAAGAATACATTCAAATGTTGGCCTGCCGGACTCAAACAAGGCTTCGCTACTCTTGGCGCCATTTGTGAAAACATTCCTTTTGATTAAACACCCATGTGTTTCCTTTGCAAGACAGCACATTCGACGAGTGATTAGCACGTCTGCCTCACAGTTCTGATGTTCGGGGCTTTCAATCTTGGCTCTGGCCATCCTGTATGCATAACTTGGCTTCTTCCCACATTCTCCAGGGTTAGCACAGTTGGGTTCTGGTTAACACTCCTGCCAAACGATCACAAAATCCTCATCTGAATCTCGGTCGGAATGTGTTTTCATGTTTGTGTTTCGTGCTACAAAGAAATGAGTTAACCGGGTTGTCAATATAGTTGTGGATAAAAACAATATCAATTGTTTGACCAACATTTTTTCAGAAGAAAAAGCAAGTATCTCCGGTCAGTGGTTGCAAATGTGAGTCACTCGCATGATGTTTTCATCCAGGCTTGGGAATGACGCAGTGGCTTGAAATCGGCCTATGGTGGAAAGGGTCTTGCCTAGGGACCCGACTGGATGTTACCGTTCACCCTAACTAGGATTTCACCAAGTGGGGTGTACTGTATTTCCATTCCGCAACATAAGTGAGACCAAAAAAAAAATTAAAATCCAGATAAGCATACCTCCCAAGCGGCAGTCATCGATACTGCAGAAAGAACCTGTGAGGCTAAAAATGTTGAGGGCTTTGCATTTCATCAAGTGTGGTTATTCACTTTCATGGCTGCGCTATGCGTTACAGCACCCGTGTCCAAAACTAACATGGCTCCAGACGAATCCGTAAGGGGGAGTTTAGAAACCACATAGAACATAATATTTTCACAAGATGATGAGCTCAAATATAATAGAGCTCACAGACCACTGTCAATTTCAAAACAAGTTTTCCCTTTGGAAATTATGAAAAAATCAACAAGAGACATTTAAAAAAAAAAATCTGTTTGCCTCTTATAAAAATACGTCTCTGTTCTTTACGGATAAATATAATGTCCCTCTGTACTATTTTCTTTCATTCCCCTACTAATTTTGAACAAAATTCCATAGCCTAAAAAAAAAAAAAAGATCAGAAGGACTAATTGATGAGTGCATCGTTTTTGAGATTACAATTATGGTCTGTGAATGTTGGAACTCTCGCTCTGACTTTCCAAACTTGAGGGATGAACAGCACATTCCTCAAATGTGATGTCATTATTGCAAGCGTGGGATTTGTGTGCATGTGTGTGTGTGTGTGTGTGTGTGTGTGTGTGAGTCAGGATGTCACAGAATGAATGGTCATTTAGGGTGGAGAAAACCAAAACCTTAAATACTTGCTCCCTGTAACTTCCAGCCTGCTGGCTACTGGCAACTTCTCAACTTGAGCTTCATTTTTGTCCTCTCATTTTGCCTGTCTACTTTCCTGTTTATAAACATCACATTTGAGTTCCACACAAACGTTTTACTTTTTTTTTTGGGTTTCAAGAACATCTGTGTGCCACATAATGAACCGACTTAGCTTTTCTGCTTTGTCCTTTTGATGAGATAGTTGAATGGTAGCTCCACCCGTCCATTTTCTATATCGTGCTAGTCGCCGTTAATCGCGGGTTAGCTGAAGCCTATCCCAGCTGACTAGATTGTTAAGATTAAATGTCTTTACCGTGCATTTTACTGATAATGGTGCTCAACTTATTCCGACACTTGCTTTAAAAAAAAAAAAAAAAGAAAAACTTTCAAATGTTCGTCCAAAGTCCAACTCCAACATATCCATCTGATGCATTTGATCATATTTGTGATAGCCTGCTGTTCTCCCGCCCCCTGCACCAAAGGGTTAAGGCACTTTCCCGCCCCTGGGGGCTCTTCAGGCTCCTGTGTAAACCTGCAGCAGATATGACAGCCAAGTATGTATGCACACACACACGCCCCCGATTATGGGAGTGTATAAGAGCAAAGGCAGAACACCTTCCACCTCCTGCCTCCTGCCTTGTTTACCTCTGGGAATCACAGCAGCTGTTGCCTCACGCCTGCACTCTCTCAGCTCTCTATCCACCAGGGAGGAACACTTAGCACTGCAGCCATGGGGAAGCAGGTAAGATCTGATAGAGTATGAAGAGAGAGAGAGAGAGGGAGTGAGGTAGAGCGAAATATCCACTGGCAGCAAGTTTATCCAAATTAAGCGCAGGTCTTTTATCTCCACTTTACAGACTAGCCAAGCTAGTGAGGCTGAGGTGACTGTGAGGGCATAAATCCTCATGCATAAATCCAAATACAGCTGCAGCCACACTTCAAGTCTTTTTATATCCCCTAATACTTGGATGCTAATTTATGGAAATGATGACAGCCGACATAAACACTTTAGATGCACAAATGCATTGATGCACAGCGGCTGTGGCTCTGCGGTGGTTTGAAAAGGTGCTGCAAAGTAATAATCGTGTTGTGGTGTGGGCGGGGGGGGGGAGTCGATTTGGGGTAAAAGGAAGCAGGATGTGCGGTCAAAAAGAAAAAAAAAAACAAGCTCGGGCTTGTTTGTACTTTAGCTCATCTCTGTTACTGTCTTGCACAACAAACTACTGCTTTGTAGGAGCAAATTATTTGGTTGAAATGTTCGTTTTGTCAGATTCATGCGAAATAGCGTTGGTGTGCAAGTACAATTCAATTAAGATGCGATTTAAACAGATTATGATGATGACTTCAACTGTTGGAATGGGTGTGTGTTTGAACGGTTTGATTTAGTTGTGGAAAATATAATTAAAAAAATTAATAGTAATAATTAAAATAAATATAGCACAAAAATCCTGAACGAAAATTCAAATGGACCTACGGCCTGTTGCTAACCCGTAACCTGTCTTTTGCGACCGATTATGAAGGAATTGAGCTTGGTTAACTTTTAACCTAGCAAAAGCGAAAACTATTTCAATGCTAACAGGTACTTTGTAGATTGCTCACAGCTAGCTTGCTAATAACCCGTGCAGAGTCACAATGTTAATTTTTGTGAAGCATATGGACAGGATTTTAAGTGCAAAAAATCTGCTCAGACGGTTAGAATGTGTACAGAAATCAACTCAATAAGAATTTTGCTCAATTCCCTTTAGTCGGGTAGGCTACTACTAATGACAACGGAGTTAATAGTAACATGACATCAGATGGCATTCTACAATTTGACAAAATAGCAACCGGAGTAGGCCTACAGAAAGTGCAATTGATGTTTGATCAGGATGTTATATTGTGCCTGCAGTCAGCTACTCTTTCAATTGAGAAAGTATAAAATGCTAATATGCTAACCATCGGTATGCTAACATATAGACTCAAGGCATATTGATAAGGATATTGAATCTTGTGAAGTGCCAAGAACCTTTTTTTTTTTTGTTTTTTGAGAAAATATAGTTAATATCATGTCAGAAATTCAGTATTGTGCAAAATAACCGTCAACGAGTTTGTGTGTCATCTCTTTACTCCAGCATCTGTTTTTGCTGCTCTGTCTCAAACTCCCCCACCTCTGTTTTTTTTTTTTTTTAATGACTTTTCTCGATTCTTGGCAAAATCCTCTGCAGCTCTGGAATGATATTTATAAGATATATGCACTCCCTGCTTAGTCCATTGGGTACACCTGCGCAGTCGAGTGCAGACCTCCTCCGAAGGTGGAAAGATTGTGGCCTGCATATCAGCTCAGAATTTCCTTTTTACTCGTGTATGGATGAATTCATTAAGAAAAGACTCAAGAAGGGCAATGAAGTAAGCAAAACGCCAAGGGAACACAAGCTGAGCCAGTACGTGCCGCACGCAGAAACACTCCCCAATGTTTACTTCATTGTCTAACGGGTTGGTATCATGTATAAAATTTTTGGTACTCATATCAGCAATTCCAGACTTTGTTCAACATGGTATCATTAAGGGAATGTGTGTATATTATTGTACATCGTGCATTGAAATAGAGTCTTACAATATTCCCAATCCCCCGTTGTGGGTATTGCGGACTGAAGGCTGCTCATTTGAATCCACAATCGTTTGGATGACTTTGCCATTTTTAATCTCACGTCTCCATCTCACATTCCCAACTTCCAATTAATGGACGAAAAGCGTCTCCATCAGCAGCTGTCGGCTCTCTGGGGCCGCGTGTTTTGACAAAGGCGGGAGCGGATGCTCGCTTGCCCTCATTGTCGAAGCCAATAAGTATGGATGGAAACGGGCCGCCCGTGTGCGTGTGTGCTAGCCCGAGCGCCAGCTGTCCGGCTCCAGAACATTCTTTTATCATTGACACCGCTGCTGTAAGTGCTCATGTTTATTCCATTTGAAATGCCAGATAATTCCTCACAGGCCGAGGTGTCCTGAACCACCTTGAAGGAACAGTTTGTCACCATGGAGATGGTGTTTGTTTATCTTCATACACACGGGGATAATCCACAACAGAACGTGGATCAAGCTGACAACCATTTCACCTTTAAGGAGCCATTTTTAGCCACCAAAGATACGCGCACGTAAGACTTTTCTCCAACTCACTTCAATTGGTAGCATCTGGACTTGTGCCCACGGACATGATTGCTCTCTTTTTATGCTTTTACGCCTGTGGACGGTGGAACACAGCAGATGTTCACACTGCTTTCTTTTGGTGGTAGGAGGTTGTG
This sequence comes from Hippocampus kuda, assembly GCA_901007745.1. NCBI lineage: Eukaryota > Metazoa > Chordata > Actinopteri > Syngnathiformes > Syngnathidae > Hippocampus > Hippocampus kuda. The sequence continues at coordinate 10,666 of CAAKHF010016526.1, forward strand.
AAGTACTCATGAGTATTATGTGGAGTATATACTTCACACACAAGCGGGTCCCATCCCACGTAATCGCAGCTCTCTTAAGGAACCAGAGTTGGCACCATTCACTAGATAAGATGCCATGTTTGGAACGATTCCCGTCATAAGGAACCATGGCACGGAGCCATGTTTGGAAACGAAGGTCAGAAATGATGCCACAGATACTCACCTTAAACAACTAAAATCGTGAATAAATATAGTGATGTCCCGCTTTCAAATTTATGAATACTTTATAATGTACTGCAATGAATAGGCTTTCAATGAGTATTCCCCAAATGATTCTGTTTTTTTTTAAATTAAAAATATTAATAGATGTGTATATTGCCCTTTTTATTTATTTATTAATTATTACACTAGACATTTTTTTACATATAATAAAGTATTCAAAATAAAAACAAAACAAAACATGCCCCACTGAAGACATGTGACAGATAATTTTTTTGTACTAAGCGTGATGTGTTAAGTCTTATCAAACATAGAGGCATAAATATATGAAAACAAGCAAACAAAAAAAAAATCTTCTGATTTACTGTCCAGATTTCAAATCTACTTTCGCATTTCAATTCAGATTTAAACTGCACTATAATTTGCTCTACTTGCGGATGCATTTCTCTCTCAGTGCCGTCCCAACTCGTGCAATGACTTCATCTCTCTTGCGGCAAAAGTTACAATAAAGGCATCAGTCTTCTTCTTCTTTAAACGCCCCTGAGAAACTGCTGGAACCAATTAGAAAGTTCTCCAAGCAGCAAAGAATGTAGCAGGCGCCTTTCAAAAAGAATCTTTTTTTTCCCTGCTGCCGTTCCAAAAGCTGTGTTGTTGTCAAGCAGTGTAATAATACGCCCAAGTTGCTTTCACTCAAATTAAGCATACAGCTGCTTATATACAATTATTTTGTCTGTTCAAACAAATATGTTCTTTGACCACGTTTGTTTCTTTCTTGACCGCGTTTTGTTTCTTTGCTCTTTGCGACATTCTTGTAGATGTGATTCAATCCGACCTTGAAATACGTCTGCTGCAATCCCCTTTTTTAAGGTAAATTCCTCGCATAAATGGATTTATTAACGCTCCCCGGGTCCGTTTATTAGATTTATGCAGGGTTTTTCTTTGTGCCAGCAGGACTTCATAAAAACTAATGAACTGAGTGGAATGACACAAAAACAAGCTAGCTGTTATACATGGAAGTTTGTGACGCATGGACCGGAACAACCCCTTTCATTTTAGAGGAGATTTAAGGTTGTTTTCCTTTCGTTGAATTCCTCAAGACAAAGTTAAATGCTTTAGGCATATGTGGCGTTGGCTATCGCTTCCTGCTGAATGACATGCCCCTTTTCGAATCAAATTTCTCATGTAAATGGAATTGATTTGCCTCGCAGGCTTTAACATTTTCATATTCCTAACTGTCATAAAGATATAAAGAGAATAAAATGAAAACTAAGTCTAACTATTTTACTGATTGACTGGCAGTTTTTTTATTTTTATTTTTTGACAGAGTAGTTCTGCCATCAAGTGATGTTTTAATATAGATTCATGATATTGCAGTAATCTATGACATTCATGGGATATGTAATAAATTGCTATTTCTCATTGTGCTGAGAGCAGCCAGAGGTTTTCCTATGTCGTAGTAAGTTCCATTTCTGTGGTTATCATCATATCGTATGGGGCATGTATGCACACTATTTACTTGTATTATTATTTTAGTTATTTAGCTGTTTTTGTTTTATTTCCCTCAACCTGGCTAAACTGTATTTACCCTCATGAGGGTAATGGATGGATTGACTCTGGAGATTCCACTGTACAGTATCACCCACAGCGGCGCACGTCACCATCCCTTTGGTACTGTCTCCCCTCTCTCTCTTTCTCGCTCTCTCTCTGGCTGATGTGATGGCACCTTTAATGCCATCAAAGTGCCTTGCTGCAGCTTGCTGCTCGCTGCCGGGGAAAAGTCAATTACAGTGTGTGGAAATTGGCTCTGCTTTGATCGCCCTCATTTATTTCGGATTGTTTGCTTTGATTGCGTCTTGCCGATGCCGAGCCCCACCTTCCCTCCAGAGGGAGGAAAGCAATTAAAATGTTGAACCTGCATCGCCGAGGAGGAGGGCGCATTTTTGGTCTCATTACTTATCGTCAAGACAAAGGGGGCGGCTCCCGTTCAATAAACGCCCGGCGTCTGGGCTTAAAAAGACGTCCTCCATGCCTAAAAGTCAATTAGGCTTCTGAGCATGTGCGAAATCAACCCCCCACCCCCTCCCTGCCTCTCTCCCTCTACCCCCACCCATTCTCTGATGATGATGGAGTTTCCCATATGATGCACACATGCGACAGCGCACGCCCAGCCCTGGAGACCGATCCCATCTGTTTGCCAGGTTTATGCATTCCCCCCCCCCCTCGCCCTCCTCCTCCCTGCAATTGCTTTATGTTCCCATTTGCTACCCCTTTGTCTTACCCTTGAGTATGGGAGGGGTGTTCGGGGCGCAGAGTGCATGGGGCAAGCCCCGCGGAAGTGACGCTTCCAAGGCCGCGTTTTCCGCTTGCGTGAGCCTCCGGCTGTGGCCCGGGGCAGGTTCAGGGTGGGGCGTTTGAGGGTGTGTGCGTGTGTGTATGTTTTGTTTCGACTGTCATCCATGTGCTCTTGGAGTCGTTGCTGAAGCTGAGCCTGCGCATCACTTCCTCTGTGGATCACACCCATCACAGTACAGTAAGTCAGGCTTGCTTTTTGGCACAAGATTGATGATGTTGTTTCGTGTGTGTGCCTTTCTGTTCAATTGAATATGACTCGGCCTTCTTGATGTCATGGGAACTGTATGTATGGTGCAAAAGTCAATCTATGTGGTTTTGTGGCCTGAGGCCTTCATTTGCATCTTTGGAATAAAATTAAAGAAAGATATCAGTATATTACAATGCATGGCAAGTGAAAGTGTAGTTTAAAGGAAAATATAAATGACCACTATGTGTAATTGTTGGGAAACGGTGGCAAAATGAGGCCGACTGCGGAATAAATCGCTCCAATGAAACAGAAACATGGACGCACACAACATCGTGTATTGATTGCTAATTGCATTTATCGAATATTCGAATCTCCAACAGATTATCTCCTCGATTAATTGAGAAATAGGATAAAAATAGATTTTCATTATTAAACTCAATAACATTCATGTGGTGTGCAGGTATGATTTTTATTCGCTTGGGTTTGCTATCTTCGTGTTGTACTGTAGTATCTGTGACTTTGAGTGTGTATGACTTTAAAAGGCGGGGCCTGGCCTGGTGAGTGGGTGTTAGCTAATGAGAGTGAAGAGGTGGCTGGAGAATAATTCTGCACGTTGAGTGACTAAGCATGAGTTGCGGCTATCAGCAGTTCTTGTGCAAATGTGCTCGTACGTCAGTTGTTTGTTTTCTTTATGGACAGTAAAACGATTGGAAGTGCACCGGCGGATGTATCTATTCTTGACCACTTTCCAGGCAAAACAATATGTTTTAGCTTGCGCGTTAAAATGAGACAAAGGTGATAGTCGGCAAAACACTTCAGGGCTATGACCTGACAAAATGAAGCTCCTCCCCTCACTTCAAAATCATTACTTGGGCCCAAGATTCGAAAAGTAGGCACATGCCTTTGACAAGATTACACATGGCTTTGGTCTGAGCACATAAATAGCAAAAAGAAAAAAAAAAAAAAAAGATAAATATGGTTCCCCAAAATATCCGTAAATGGGCAAATTCATAAATGCCGGAGCGGGTGCTGCTGTTTTGGTTAGCAAGACCAGTTCAGGGTGTGTAAATCAGCTTGGATTGGCTTCAGGTTGCCGTAATCCTGAATAGGACAAGCGGTGTGGCTGATGAACTGATGGATGGTCATTCACAAACAGTAATGATGTAATGATTTTGTTGTTCTACTTCTTCCTTTCATAACTTTGCTGCTGTGAAATGGGAATTTCTCCATTGCGAGACTAATAAAGGTTTTCTTATCTTATCTTATCTTATCTTATCTTATGCCCGTGCCACAATACTCCCTCCACTATGATGTGGTATGCTTTGGATCATAAGCATTCCATAATTATCTTTTCCGAAGTTAGTTTCATGTGTTGAAAACTTTCAAGTCCAATTGCTGTTCTGAAATGTTTCCAGTGATTTCTACCTCGTTGTAAACCTTTCATATAGCAGCAATCTTGAAGATTGGAACACTGCATTTCAACTTCCATTTGCACACGACTGTACTGAAATAAAACGAAAATGCGAAATGTATTGTTTTTGTGATAATGTATCTTGTAGCTATCAGAGGCCGGTCTGATCCTTTGTGATATCTTCATTTCTTCTCAACCCACGTGGATCAAAGTTCACGTAGCTTTGTATTTGCTTTTGAAATTCCTACTTTTTTCTTCTGCTTCTTATCAGCGCCTTTCTGGTGGGGTTTTCTGGCCTCTTTCCAGTCTTCATGTGCCAACTGGCAGACGCAGCTTTTCGCTCCAGGCTGTGAGTGGCCTTATTTAAGCTCTATGAATATTCATTTGTTTTCAACACTTTGACAGCCATGTTACTTATTGATTAGGGAGGTTTTTTTTTTTTATTACTGTTTCTCCGTCTTTATAGGGATTAGAATAGCACGCGTGTCAGCACTCTGATTGCGGCTCATATGAATAAAAGACGGTATTGGTTTTGTCAGCTTTGCAACCTCTGGATTTGATTAGGAGTGAAAATATGAGTCCCGAGCTCACTCACAATGACTCAAATAAGAAAAAAAAACAAAAAACAATTTTGTCTGTGTCGAGACTTGATCAAATGTGACACAGTAGATGTCCAACGTTTGGTTGTGCAGAGTAGATCATATTTGTTTTGGTTTGGGCACATAATTACTGTCTGGGCGCAGGAATGCACAAGAATAAAAGTTCTCCAGCCAGATAAACCTGGCGTTGGACCAGGTCGGGTTTCCACAGGGTGAGGTGGGGACAGCTCCCAAAACCGCAAAATACAGGCGATCCTTTTTTTCTTTTTTGAAAGCAGAAGCAAACATTTTTTTTATTTGAGTCCAAATTGGAACGTGACTTTGGACTGACCTGAGCCGTTGCGAGACATTTTGACCTCCCCGGGTTCCCCTCTGGCCTCAAAAGCCTTCGTGCTCCAAATGTAAATGTCAGCGGTCTTATTGCACTTTATTGCACCGAGATGAATCTGCCTATGAGATTTTCCCAGTCATTTCTTCAGAGACAATTTATGGATGTTGGTAGCTGGGGGCAGCAGCGGTGACACTTTCAAGTCAATTTCCTGGCTGCAAATTATTGGTGGGAGTGATGTGAATGAAAAGTGACTAATGCGTGCGGGGTTGTTTTTATATTGCCAAATTAGTAAGGCATCAACCATTTTGCTAAGAAAAACTACAGCACTCTTTCCACCAAGCATCTCCGTCTAATTAGATATGGTATACATTTTTGGCATTGCTGTGGGGAGAGTATCTTGAACTATCCAACCGATCCATCCCACTTTTCAGTCCTGTGTTTACGATGGAGTCCCGTTCCTACGGTGGCGACGTAAGGTGTGTTTGTATTTGTAACGAGGTTTCAGGATTGCAAATGTCAGAAATTGAATTCAATTAATTGCTGTCTACGTGGTCCACTACTTCAACAAATTGATGCTTCAGCTCAAATGGACTGGCTGTAATTGCCTTCCCTATGACAGCTGATATCTTTGTCTGTTGCAGTACTTTTATACTTTTGATAAAGGCCTCCCTGCTAATAAATGCCCCACTTCTAAAAAGGTTCCGATGCAATGAAGTAAGTAGTAGGGCTGAAACGGGCTCCATTGTAATCATCAATTAATGTGTTGATTATTTTTTCCAATTAACCGATGAATCGGATGAGAAACAAATTTGTATTTCCATAAAGCAGAGCATTATTTTGAAATTGATCGTGCCGAAAATACACAACTATCCAGTTGATTTGGTCTTTGATAGAAAAAAATGTTGTTCATTGTTTTTCCAAAGTAAAAGGGAATGTCTCATGTTTGATTCAACATAAAAGATGAGAACTTACTCTCATAAAGGATGACAGAAATAAGTGCATATTTACTTTTGAAAGGCTAAAATAAAGCTATTTGGAGAATTTTAAGTTCTACGCTCTAAACGATTAATATCATAGCCGAATAGTTGTCAATGTATCGATTAATAGTCCCAACTCTAGTAAACAGCACGATTTGAGGAATTGCACAAACGCTACTTTTATGAAAAACCTTTTTTCGCTTCAGTGCCATCTGCTGGATCTGGAGGGGCACTGCGTCATTTGCCCCCCATGGGATGTTTGCTGTTTTTGCAACTCCTGCTGCTTAAAAATCCACATACGTGCCAGGGTGTTTAAGGAGTCACAACACCAGAGGCCCTTCCTTAATTCATTCATTGTTTCCGCAAGGGGGTGGAGTTTCACTGCGGTCACTGGGAGCCGAGTGACCCCCCTCTTCAGGTATTGTGCTACCCCCTAAAAGTGTCTTTACAGACATGTTTTAGCGAGTTCAAATTGGCCCGTGATGCTACGGGGAGGCTGCCAGTGACAGACAGCGGGAGGCTGCAGCGAGAAACAAACAGGCCGCCACCACCGAGCGCGAAGGTCCACCAGTGAAAAGATCCGAGTGGCGTTTGGCTGCGGCCCCGGGATGCGTCGTCGCTCCCGCCGCAACGTCATGGCAACGAGACCTTTATGTTCTCTGCTTTCGCTCACCCCGCTGAGTGTCCAGGCTGCGCTAAAAACCACTAAAAGAAGACAAATTCTTTCAAAAGCCACATTTGACGTTTTTACTCGGTCTTGTGCTTGTTTAGCGAGTACAAGTCTATTACAAATGTTGGTGCGGGAGGCTCAGCTGTGTCTCCCTCACCATACAACCCCAACCCCCTTGCCCACCCATCCCATCTATCACGTTGAGTCCCCCTGTGGCCAATCCTTCCTCCACATCTTCACGCGTGATTGACAGAGTCCCACGGGAAGGAGGTTCTTTTATCATGTTCTCATGGGACAAAGTTAATGATCCCAGCCAACAAAATAATCGCCCAAACAAAACACTCCGAAAAAAAGACCGAGAAGTCTGGTTGAAGCATTTGGAGCGGCCCTGACTTCGCTGAGAGGATTAGAGGCAGTGTGAGGAGGCTTTTTTCTTGGGGGGGGGGGGGGGGGGGAGTGAGGGGGGGGGGGGGGTGGGGGTTGGG